>APFE031686849.1:0-24799 GCA_000404065.3 Pinus taeda
CCAGCCGACCTAACAATAATAATATAAAGCCACAAAAATAACAATAGAGGGATTCTATGGGGCACAGTAATAACAATATGGGGGTAATAGGGGCACAACAATATTAATAGGGGGTATAACTACAATAGTAATGGGGTAATCACTAGTATTATAGGGACCCAACAGTGGGCTAGTCTACATACCATTTGTAGCATCTCTAGTAAGCATGCGTTGGAACAGACAAAAACGAATGAAGTCATCAGTAATGGAGTTGGATGAACACCACATGTGGAAGGAGCAAACATGATCGGTAGGATCATCTCCAGAATTACCCTCAAACTTTGGGATATTTGAGGGAAGCTTATTCGGCATAGCATGCCAGCAAGCATCGTGGTGTATTGGGTCATTTATAACCTGGCTAAAATCCAGGAGACTTAAGCCAGCCATAAAGGGGAGTATGGGAGTTTTCTGAAAGGTTCATGAGATTGCTACTCTAGATGTGATCACTGGGGTAGAACTGGAGACAACACTAGGTTGGGTTCCTACACTAGCTGTGGGTCCAAATATGGTGACAATATGCGGTGAAGGAGGCTCATAATCAGAAGAACCAAGAGAATATTCGGTATGGGGACTTAGAGGGCTATGAACTTGAACCCAATGGGGAGGAGTAATATGCCCGAGTGGAAAATTGGGATGAAGCTATAAGAGTCTCTGTGACAAATGCCCTAGTGGCGCAATGGTGGTAGGACACATGTGACATGAAAATGGTGAAGGGAGATCAACAATATGACTTTGTCTCGATGAGGGGAGATAAATTTATTATGTTTAGTCTTGGCTTGGGGGTGTAAACCAATAGCCCTTCGCTTAAGGTGTGCTTGATTAAGCCCAGAACATGTTTGTAAAAAATAAAAAATATTTTTGAAAATAAACTAAAATTAACAAGAGAAAATGAACAACAAAACCATTAACTCAACCCCACCCAAACTGAATTTGCAAACACTATGTTGGTTGGTGGTTAAATCGATTGAAAACAAACTAAAAAGTTCAAGGGATCTAAGTGTCAGTGTGACTGGAATGAAATGACACTAGGCTACTGGAAGGTGGTGCAGCAAAAACAAAAAACGAGAGAGGAAGATCGCTACAAAAAGATAGGGAGATGGTTGTAAATCCTAGGGAAAATGATGGGACCCTAAGGCCAATGACCAAACAAGGTTTGATATGAAACCACAGATGGAAACAACCTATCTTTGGAGATCTGAAAGAAAAGGGTACAAATCTGGAAAATATGGTTGAAAGTGCTGCAGAAACTCAGACTTCTTACTCAGTTAAACTCCTCCTATAAAGGTGGAAGCGTACTAGAAGCCCTAAGGGGATAAATTCCACTTTGACGAGTAAATCAGAGTAGATCAAGGCCTAAGCAGGATGAGACAGAGGTCAAACAACCCAACACATAGTTCTCGACAAAACCTAGAAACAGATCTGATAAAAACCAAGAAACCCTAAAATCACAAGTACTAACCTATTTTTTGGGGGGATCGCAGCTTTTGGGGTGAAATATGCACTCTAGACTTGAGATCGCATGTTTTGGGCTAAAAAGTGTGACTTCTGATCCTTTATTTTTGGTTGGAAAATCTCAGAAAAAACTACCGTCTCTGTCATAACTCGTTCCTATGACCTGCGGAAAAGACCAGAAAACTTGCAGAAGTTAGAAATTTGACATGTCTAGGGTTAGAAAGCTAGTAAATAACATTAAGAGTCTAAACAAATAAGAAACCCTAACCTGAAAACTAAAGGTCACCCAAGTTTCTAGATCTGAAGTAAAAAACCAATGGAGTTGCCAATTTTGTTGTAGTGTTTTCGTCTCAAAGATGCACGAAAAGAACCCACTTAAGACTGCGGATGACAAATAGTCTAAACAATAGAAATGGTTGCTAAATAATATAGATTTGCAGTAAATGGTAGAAACAAAACCTAGCAAAGTCTAGACCTACGACACAATCATAGTTAAACAACAAAAAGAAATAGTAATAACTCCAATCATCCAATGGAAACCAAATATACAAAGAATATATTTTATTATAACACCTGTGAAGGGAACAAATAAATTTTACCATTCCCCCTCTATGGGATGGGTTCTTGTCTATCCTAAAACATCTTCAGCTTGTGTAGAGCCTGTCTCCTCTATAATGTGAAAACCCAACAAATAAAATGTTTAAGCTTAATGGGAACTCAAATGGAAGAGAAATCATGTACGACAATGAAAATAATAAGAGTTATAGCAATGAGTGCAACAACGAAAATAATCGGAAGTGAATAATGAATGGAAAAACCCTCTATTTATAAAAAAATATTGAGTTATCCTCAAATAATGAGAAATAATAAAATATTATTAATCCCATTCCTGGAATAACCACTTGGAATTTTTTATTATATTTGGTTAGGAGGGAAAACATATTTAAACTTTTATTTAGAAATAATAAATAAATAAATGATTTATTTATCATCTCAAGAAATTGGTTAAGGAATAATAAATGAATAATGATTTATTTAATTATTCCTAAAGGTATTTAGTCAAATTGACAAGGAAAATATTTGGAACAAGGGTTTAAATTAATTATTCTAGAAAAAATAAAAAAAAATAGTGATTATTTAATTATTCTTCATGGTTTAATTATAATTACTTACAAAGTGGTTTATTAAGTAATTTCTCACAATGAAAGCAATTTTACTATGGTAAAATTGACTTTACATGGTGTACTTTGATCCATCTAGTAAATTAGGCTAGATGATCAATTTTTGGTGATAACGCTTTCATCAAAGGGGACCGAGTTAAACAAGGAGAGAGGGCGGAATACTTTTTCTTTAGCAAGTGAATTTGAGGGCCATTGAGGATAGAACCAATAGCCATAGGCATAGATTGCATGAAAACACTCTAACGACATTATTGAGCCATGGATCAAGTCAACAATGGTCTGATCGACCGTTTCACCTTCTGGGAGGCACCTCACCACGAAAGGGAGTAATCAAATCACTAGAGCAAGGAGGTCGGCTGAAAATTGCACAGACCCATCGAGTCAATCACATGGGACTATACCACCAATAGAAGGGAATTCGAGGTACTCATAACTAGACAGTCGCATTGCTGATCTGAAGAGTGATGTTTCTCAGTAGTAGTCGAGGTTGCGAGGAGGGTAATTTTGTGCGTTAAAATGAACACTGAGGCATCTAATGAGTAAAGGTGTGAGATTGGTTTCAGCCTCTGATTTGTTTCAATGGAAGGGGAAAGGGAGTATGAGTGTTGCATGCTGCTTAGTTGATATAGCTTGAGCATTGGTCGCATTGCCAAAACACTATCACAACAACACTCTGAGCACAGAAAGGTGTTCAGCATCCCCATATATGTTCCAAGTGAAAGGAAGTGGACATAGCCTGGGCGTTGCATTATCACCACAACCTTTTAAGTGCAGGAAGAAGCCGAGCAAGTTTCATAGGCTTCGGTTCTAGCATTGACCATCAATTCATTACGGGAGCCAAGGTTGTCATCACTCTTAATAGTAGTGACAAGATTATTTTTACCGTAGCGTCGATCAAGGAGCCAACCATGGTCCTCTTCAGGTGCACGAAAAAGTACTTGTTTTATTACATTAGATAAATTGATCTCGCTACATCAAGATCACTCACACATTAGTCATAGAGGCAAAGACACTGTGTTTTTGTGGAATCGAGTAAATTATATTTCATCAAAATATTTGATGGCGCGTCACCATAATTAAATAAAGTAATGCTATGTCTTTTTTTGTTATATAGTATGTTGCATTATGTGGTTGGATTGGTGTAGAGGTTTATCATTGTCGAATATAGTCTTATGCCTTTACATTTGAAACCTCTAACATCAAATTCAATGTCACACATGATCCATTGATCACTCATAAGGGCATAGTTGTTGGGTCCACAGAATCTTGATTAGCATATGAAGATCTAAGTCTTTACCTAAAAACTGATTCTCTTTCCATCTAGACAAATTTTCTGCTCAAAAATCTCAGTGTGGAAGCTTGAAAGATGGCGGGTTGTGGACTAAACCATGTTTACAATTTCGAAAATTTTGATTGGTTTTAGCATTTGACAAGGGGTTTGTAAAATTTTGGAGTTTGACAATAGAAAGGAGATTTTTTATTTAAAAGAAAAAAGGGAATAGGAAAGGAAGGAGGTAGTACAATCATCTTACCATTACCAATGAAGTTTGTATTTATCTTATCTTGGGGAGAAATCCATTGAGGAATTAGTGTATTCATGCTTTGGTATGAGGGGAGATGGGACTTTCCCTAAAAAACACATAAAATTTTGGACAAAATTCTAGATAAAATAAAAGAAGTATGGGGCCTTTTCTTAGCAATACCACTTTATAATAGAATAGTAAGTTTTTCTCAAAAATGGTCTATGCCATTATGCAACAAAAATGCCCATGGGAAGTGAAGGAAGGAGAAGGAAGAGGAGCTAAGTTCTTCGCACTTGGACCTTAATTGCAATGAGCAAAGTCAACCATAGACCTTCAGAAAATGCAGGAATTAGACACATGGTTATTAGAGGTGGGGCAACCAGAATGGAGGAAACTCAGTTGGAATCTCAAGCCATCTATGTTTGCATTAATACAACCCAAAATCTCGGAGCATGCTCGTCAAGAGGTCAAGCTCACAATTGATTCTTGTCTCAGCAAGATCATAGCTTTAACATCCCGAGTATTGTCTTACAATAATGATCTTATGAGGGAGATATTGTAGTTGATAGTGGAAGGCCTTAAAGGGTTGAATAACATCATGCTTCCTACCTCTTAGAACCAATGTAGAAATTTTAACAATCATGGAAGAATTCAACTTTGGCACACTCATACTGAATTTGGAATGTGATGAGTTGATCTTTTAGTTGCTCCATAACTTTTACACCAGTATTACATCAGCTCATATAGACCATGTCAAAGCAAGCATGCAAAAGATTGTGTCTCTATTATTAGAAGGCCATGCTCACATTTGCAAGATACTAAGATGTAAATTGTTGACCATTTGGAGGAAGGACCACAGGGATCCTATGATCGAGTCAAGAAGTTTGTCAGGAAAAACATAAAATTACTCAAATGGTGCTCACTACGAAGGAGTTGATAAGGATTGATGGAGGATGAGAGGACTATGCTTTACCTGCAAGGGACCTTAGACCCTTAACCATTCATGTCCAGGTGATAAGAGGAAACAAGGGGAGATCATGAAGATTCAACCATAGTTGGTTTCACCAATTTTTAGAAGAGAACCTATGAAGTATACAAGTAGTCAAGTACAAATGGTGAGAAACAACACCATGTTTTTTAGAGAAACTTATAGGATAGGTCGATGATAATCAATCAACTTGACAAAGTAAATCGAGAAAGGAAGGAGGGAATTCCCCCTGATGATGAGGTAGTTGAGTCTATAGATATCAAAGAGAACATCCATAAAGAGTATGGGAAATTAGGTATAGATAAAAGTCCACCAATACATCCATGTTTCACAATCAAAGAGGGTGGACAACTTATCCCCACATGTGAAAAAGGCCAGGAAGAAGACATTATAGGAGAACCAAATGAGGAGCCAATAATAATAAACCGACATGATGAGCATGATCATGCAGGGTATCATGACAAATATAGTATGTAGGATAATCCATTTTTGGAGGGTCAAATGAAGGTTCAAGTTAAAGTTGTGGTCATGGGGCATTTGGTGCAGTGAAATGTAGATACATTCTGCAGGGCACGAGAATTTCTAGTAGAGGACTTTTGGGAAAGCATCATGCATTTCAAGACAGATCTTATGATGTTGAAGTAGAGAGTCAGGGAAGCCTAAGACACTGTCTTACAGGAGAATAGAAAATTTGAGGACCTCATAGTGGTATGTGTTGAATCAATGACCCAGTCGTCTAGTGTTGAGGAACGACTCAAGTCCCTCACAAGGCAGGAAGAGGAGTACATTTGGGAGTTGCGGAGTAGCGCTCTACAATAGTACATAGATAAGGCTTGTAGCTCTACCAACTTGCCATTATACATTGGAGATAGCAAGGAAGAGTTATACAAATGGATCATGATGGGTGATCAGGTGGAGCAACATGAGTTGAGCATTAGGCAACATCAACATGGTAGATTTATTCCATGTACACGGATTCATGCATTATATACTTCCCATTAGATGGATTTATGAGAGATTATGAGTTGGAAATCTATTGACGGGATACTCTTAGCCAAGGGCATATTGCAACTTGGGCCCTCAAGCACAAGCAATGATGGAGGGCTGAAGTGGTGTCATAACCAACATGTCTTAGGACTTAGGTGGCATTCGAATCTAGGAGAATCAATTGGGGTAGGATTGACCCAAGGATCATTTTGAATTTAGATCTCGAAGGATCCATTCATGATCATTTAGAATGGAGGCATGGAATAACACATTGGGTTGTATAGGACCGTGGTATCAATATACAAATGCTTCTTTTGTGGATAGAAGTGGATTACTTGAGGGCAAACAATCTTTGGGTAGGAGGATTTGTAATATATATATTGTTATCACTCAGGTTGTTCCCTGCTTCCTAAAGGGAATACGGTCGAGGTAACCACTAACCAGTATTTTAGTTACAGGTCCTAGCCTACCTGCAACCAGAGAGGGCTCTCTCTTTATAATTTAGCTTTGTTGGTGGGTGATTTTAGGCTAGTTATGGTGTGCTGATTTTGTTTTAAATTTGGTTGGTTGGTGAATGCGAACAGAGCTGAGATATAAGTTACAGAACAATTTGGACCATTGGGCAATGGAGTTCATGACTGTGTACTGCTGAAGTATGTTTTTTGAAGGAAGAGTGTTGCTGCAAATCCAGATAGGCATCTATGGAACAATTCTTAAAGATTAGGTGATGAAATTATGGCATCAGTGAGTGAAAGGCAATTAAGAATCTTTCACTATGCTAACAGGGGAGAAAATGAGAGTATTGCTTAAGAGTAGTTAAGAATTCCTAAACAATATTCATAGTGAGAAAATTAGTTTAAACATGAGCAATTAAGAATTCATATCCATGGCTAATCCTGAAGAAAACATATTTAGAAACAGAGATTGAGCATAGGGTGTATTCAAACAAATCCTAAGCTATTATTTTTCCCTATTTACTATGATTATGAAACATATGTGAATTTTTGCATACACAGAAAGACAAGAACATGGTTCAGAATAACTTATTGTTCCATTAAATGACACAGGAATTCTGCAACATAACACAGTCCTTCATTTCCACCTTCAGACAGTATAGGAACTAGGAACTCCACCAGCAATTTGTATTAGCAAAAGTCTAAGATATACAATACAACTCTTCTGAAAGAGTTTCACTACAACCGACCCTCAATACGTTCTATGAGGAGATATATATACAAAATATCTAGATAGTGAGTTATTGTGCAATAAATTACACCACCAACTTTCTTATAAAAAGTAAATGAAAGAATTAACTATAGCAATTAATGTTGATATGGCAGTTGTCTTTCTGTCAGACAAATTTTGACATTTTGGATCAACAAAGTTGGCTGTAGCTGTGTCTTTAAATATGCATTAATTGAGCCTGTTGCCTGAGTGCTTTGATGAGTCACTGTTCGGATGCTTCCTGTGATATCTGCGTGCTTGATTCTCTGCTGACCTGTACTGTGACTGAGATCTGAAATTTCACAAAAAAGGAATAATATAGTCAGATCACCTGGGCAGTACTTCCAGCATTGCCTGCCACCAATCAGCTAGAGGTAGCTGATGTCTCCTTATTTTTACAAGCATTTCATCTGCTTCAGTATATCTGTAAAAATTTGGAGGCACTTCAAACAGATCATTTATCTCATGCTCAATAAAAAATAAATTCTCTAATTTGTCATACAGAGACTGCCCAGAGGGAGGCCCTGCTTCTTCTGTGGAGCTGGTGGATGCTGTGATCTTATTCTCAACATAATTGTTGATCCTTGTGATGTATTGATCATATGACAGCAGTTGGCCACTACCAGTCACTAGGCTAGGCAGTCCTTTATCTTGCAATGCTGTCATCTTTGCCCTGAATTCATGTATTTCTACCTTCATATCCTGACATTTCCTTTCTATATTTTGAGTGAAATTTCTTAAAGATAGCACTTTTTTAGCTGTCAGGATAGTGTCTATTCTGCTATTTATCTCCAGTGCTGCCAATTCCTCCTTAGTGTGAGTATTGAGGAAATGTATCATTTTATTGACCTGCTCAGGCATGATTCCCAGTGTTGTTCTGGCC
Source organism: Pinus taeda (assembly GCA_000404065.3). Classification (NCBI taxonomy): domain Eukaryota; kingdom Viridiplantae; phylum Streptophyta; class Pinopsida; order Pinales; family Pinaceae; genus Pinus; species Pinus taeda. Next base: position 8,278 of record APFE031686849.1, read on the forward strand.
TTTTGTATTTCAACATGAGCTATGCCTATTAGTTCAATTTGCTCATATATTGCCTGTATTGACCTCCATTGGTCATGGATTGATTGGCCAATTTTGGCCCATATGATCTTCTTGATTTCTGCTAGAGTTTTTCCTAGAAGCAATTCTTTTTCCAAAGATTTCACTTTGGTTTCCAAGGCCTTTATCTCTCTCCGCTTCTCTGCCACTGTCATTTTGGACTTATCATAGCTGGCCTCTAGCTTGGCCAGTCTCTCCTTGGCTTCATTGATTTCTTTCACCTGAACCTCAAGTTCCTTGATAGCTTTCATCAAGTCCTCCATGTTCATGCTAGATTTTGCTGCTGTTGTTGCCTCTGTTGCTGATGTGGCTATGGTAGGTGCTGGAATAGCAGGAGGGGTTGCTGCTGCTTGTGTAGGAGAGGCAGGTCCAAGAGTTGTAGAAGTTTGAGGGGGCTGGGAGGTTGACTCCCCTTGCTTGTCCTGCAATGCCTTTTCCAATTCTGCTTCCATCTGTAATATTCTCTGATTCATCTTTAGAAGCAGATCCATGGTCTCATCAACTTGCTTTTCCTGTGCAAGTTCTGCTTTTTGGGGGTGAATGATTGGAGGCAGCTTTTCCTGCTTCCTCAGTGCAGCAATGTCATCCTCCTTTTTCTTCATAAGGGCCTTAATACCCTTTGGATCTTTAGGATCATGTCCTAGATCAATGATTATGTCTTCCAAAGTTTTTATTCTGTTGTCCTTAGCAGTGGAAGACATCCTTTCGAAATCTAGCTGTGTATTTGTATTCTTTAGTGATTCCTTTAACTGATGGGCCAGCATGGCCCTGTCTGCAAGTGTGGCATACACCATTTCCCCTATCTGTTTGTGCAGTTCTATTTGATCCATGGGGTGTATGTCCTTGGAGAGGACCTCTAGACTTGTTTTGTTGTAGTCTGCAGATGATCTGGGCTTTGGAACTTTAGGCTTAAGATGAGTAAAAATCATCTTATCCTCCTTGATGTCATATGCTGCCATCAATCTCTGCTGCTTGGAGGGTGTTGTCTTTAAGAATTGATCATACAGTTGAACTCTCAGGAGTTCATTTTGGGCCTTGATCTCCATAAAAGTTCCTTTGACTCCAGCTGGTTGCTTACCCTGCTGCCTTGAGGAGGACATCTCTGTACTTTGCTGCATGGCATGTTCCTGCTGGAATGAACTAGTGGCAGTCTACTGGCTGGATTCTCTTTCTCTGCTTTGGGTTTCTGCTCTTTCTTCATTGATGTGTTCTTCTTCGGTCTGAGGGTCAATTCTTGGCCTCTTGGCCTTCGGTTGCTGTGTTTCTTGGCCTCCGGTTGCTGTGTTGACCCACTTGGAGGTGTGGCCTCCTCTCTATCTCGTTTTCTGCCTCTCTCTTCATTGAGAGGAGTTTGTAAAACTAGAATTTGGGGTGCCTCAGCTTGCTGTAAAGGGGCTTGCCCTTGACTTTGGTCTTTTGAAGTGCTGGGCTGCCCTGCCTATGTCTCCTGTTGTACCTCCATCACTTCTTTCCCTTTTGCTATGGTTTTTGTTGTTGTAGATGCCTGCTGGGTGGTCTATGCAGCTGCAGCAGTGGATGTGCCTTCTCCGACTTGGACTGGTTGCTTGAATATGACCTGCTGACAAGAATCCAAGTCAAGAGTTTTCTCTAAATCTTTCACAGTCTACTCCATTGTCTCCTCCTGAGTAAATTCCTCTACTAATGTACCAGGCAGCCATTCATCTTGGTTGTCAAAGTATTCAATTTGTGGATATGGACAATGTTTATAGGCTAACAACCTATACTTGACTCTTCTAGCACTGATAAAGCCTTCAGGGTCATAAGCGACCCACCAGAAACTTCTTTTAAGTTTAAGTTGTTGCCCCAGTATTTGATCAACTTCTTGCCAACCATCTTTCTTGTTCATGATGAAGGGGCCTAGGTGGTCTCTGAATTTGAGATTGGCTTTCTTCTTCGAACTATGAAAGTGTGTAAGGTCGGAATTGATGAGTTGCCTATAGTATTCCAAGGCAAACAAACTCATAGGCACATATCTTGGGAGCCCGTAAGGACAAAGCTCACAACCATAGATCCTGATGACTGTGTGATTTTGGTATAAATACCAATCACCTATTTTGTAATTCCTGGATAGCTGCAAGATCTTCTGCATATCTTTTGACAATCTGGCAGGAGGATTCCTTTTCAGGAGGCATGTGACTGGATAGACAAATTGGTCAATTAATTCACAGTAGGAATAGGGAGAGTTCTGGACTTGATGGAAAACTGAAGACCAGAAGATGACAGACCTCCTCTCACCCTGTGAATCCAGCTTCTTGATAGGGCACTGGAAGAAATCTGTCTGATAGTACATGAACAGGTGATAGATGTATGATGAATATTTGAATATTGCTTCCCTGTTCAGCCTTAGCAGTTGGTCATGTATCTTGTTGGCAATAAAATTGGCATAATTGTATTTTATAGTAGGGGGCTTCCCAAGGCTATATGCAGATAACAAGACCAACACAGTTTCATCAACATGTTCATTTGTGGAGAACCCCAGCATAGAGGATATCTGTCCACAAGCAGCTTGCCTACCTCATTGAATTTGCATATGGGAAAGGAGGTGGCCTAGAAGGTTGGCAGTCTGCTCTCATTTAAGTTTTGGCAACTGCAGCAATCTCAATGCTAGAGAGCTTGGAGTCCTCATCCAGCAGGTACTTTATGGAAAAAGGGTAGTGCAGCTGGGTTTGCTTTTAATTTAGCATATGATTGATGGAATCAGGAGTAATGTAAAAGAGTATGCTCCCAGATGGAGACTTAATAGCTCTGAGTTTTTGGTCATAATTCTCTGCACAGAGGTGAATGACTTCAGGAAAGACATTTACAGAAGGCAAAAAATAGATAGGCAGGTTTGACTCCCAGATGCCATACATGTCACTGTTGTCCAAGTGACTGTTCCTCAGCTGGCAGAAGGTCTGCAGGTGGTTCCTCTCTGCCACAAAATCTGCAATGAGGAAATCACTGTCCACTAGAGGCATAGCTTCAAGCTCCTTACTGGGTGGATTAACAGGAGCAACATCTAGAGCTGATGGAGTGGCCATGTTTAAACTTTACTGGATAATTTCCTAAGCTTAGGATTAGTGAGAAGGCTGAAGACTGCCCACTGAATTTGTGTTTGGGAGTGAGTATTTCTGAGAGTTTAAAAAGACTTTTCATAGGGTTGATGAACTGTGGGGCACTTTGTTGGAAAAAACCAGAGTGTTTTGAGCTAAGTAGCTGGTTTTTGCAAAGGGAATTCTGATAAAAGGGATCAGTGTACAGCTATATGGGCTTTAGCCGGTAGCTTGGCTTGTAAAATTAATTTTTAACGGTGAATTTCGCAGAAGATCACGAGTTTTGCAGAGCTTCGTGGTGTAGGGACTTTACCAAGTTTTTTGGGTAGTTTTAGCGGATAATTCGACTGTGAGGAGCTTTATAGAGATTTTTTACAGGAAATTAGGAGAAAAATGGCACAAACATGGGTGGAATAGGTCGACTGTGGCAAATACCTGGATTTTTCAGTGCCGAAGGTGTCAAGCTGGAACAATGGCAGGCAATTTGAGTTGACTTTGAGGGCGGCAGCAGCTTGGGTGAGTAAATTCTCGAATTAGGCAGCAAACAACGTATTCCGCATGCACAACGCTCCCAAAACGACAAAAGTGACACAAAACGGTCATTTCGTGACATTTTATGCGAATTTGGCCTTTTGGCGCTTTTCGGCGATGACGTCAACATGACGTCATCGGTGGGTTCGGGTACGGCAGGGTGACGTGGCGGCTGACGTGGGTGGCCACGTGGCGGTGACACGGTGGCAGGGCATGCAGGCGGATGGACGACGTGGAGGCGACGTGGAGCAGCGGTGGCGGACGAGGGTGCTGACATCATGGTGACGTGGGTATGACGTCACCGGGAGGGGGCAGGCGGTTTGTGGTTTCCCCGGAGCACCCTTGGGCGGTAAACGGTAAGAGGGGGGGGGGCGCTCCGAACAACCCGGGTGGTTGACGCGTGGCGGGGGTACGGCGGTGAAACCGCCAATCCTTCGGACGCTAAACCTCCGCCCGTTCCTAGGTGAGATTGACCGCCCACCGTTAGATCTGTGGGGCCGACGATTTAACGGTTGGCAGCGGATGTGATATGACAATGGTTTATGGCTACGGGGACCCGCCCGATTAAAATAATCAATTAAATAAATCGCGCACGGGGTGGGTTTTTAACTTAGGGTTAGTGGGTAAATGCTTGCGCCTGTTTATAAATGTTTTATTTAAACAACATTATAAACCAAAACTTTAGCGCAGAAAGGGGTAAGAGGGGTTAATGAGGGCGGGGACTATGGATTTTTGATTTTTAACCAAAGTTTTTAATTAAAAACCCATAGTTTAGGGTGGTAGAGGGTTAATATTAGCCCTTGATGGGTTAATATTCCCCAAGACATGACTATATAGCTATATTGCTAGGGGGAGGGTATTTACATAGACTTTTTGGGATTTTCACATAGATCCTTGTAGGATTAGGGAAGGGGAATGCTTAGGGAGCTAAATATTACATTAGTTGTTAATATGACATTGTGAGGTGAATGTGTAGGGGCAAATGCTAAGCTTTAAGAAGTAAAACTTAGGGATAGAAGATGAGTGGAATTGAGAGTAAAGATTTTTTACACAAGAAATGTGGCTTCCTTTCCTTAAGTGAGCTTCACAGTTTAACCTGGTACTTTGTCATGGAATGAAGTGAAACAGGACACTTGAGCAGATCCCAAGGTCCTTGGGGAATGTTAATAAATGGTGTTTGGGGAAAAGGGGGAAATTAGACATGCTTCCATTGTTATGTCCTCAAACCTCTACCATGGTGCCAATACTCTGAATGGGATGAGTCTTGCTCTTGATAAGCCAACTGGTGATGCCCCCTTCACTTTTGCAACCTTACACTTCTTACACAATCTAGTAATCCTAACATTTTTTCTTCACTTGAAATGGGTGCATTTAAATTAGCAGACCCTGATTGTTCTCTTTTCTTTTGATTGCCCTCCTATCTAAATCTACCCTTATTTCTTCCAAGGACCCAGATTAAGTAGTTGGGCTCCTTTATTTCTCTACCTAGCTAGTCATCTGCAGAGCTTGAGCTATTTGGACAGGAATCATTCTCTATTCTACAACAAGCAATTTAAACATGGCATGGTCCAGATTAGACTGTTGGGCCATCCATCAAGTATGATTAGCCTCAGTATTTGTAGACTGTGTTACTGCAAAAAGATAGTAGTGGCCTTTTGACTGGCCAGTTTCCTGGTCTTTAGTTTGGGGTTCATGTTCACTTATTCCTTTGACCATTTGATTTTCTTGCCTTTTGATTATTCTTTTAAGGCATACCCTCTTTTCATTTTTTAATCTTCCTAGTATGTACACAAAATATGGAACCTTTGCAACCTGCAATGATGAACATATTTAGCCCTTCCACTGTCAATCATGAAAGATGAAACCTATTGGTATAGGAACCTAACAGTGGATCCACTTGGGGATGGCTTTTCCTGGAGGAAATCCAAGAACAACAGGTGAGATGGCCTTATTTTCCTTTCCTTACTGCAGTGAATCCTCTTTAGTATTGACACCTTTGATCTGAATCCTATGAGCTTGTATATAGTGTCCTTTGACCTCATTTGTACAAGAATTACCACTTTGTGTCTTGCTGGCCTGTATCACTGTTTATCATTGGTTCTCTGTTCTGTAGACCTTCCTCAAATTTGTTTATGGAGCTTTTCAATCATATATGTCACCTTTGATATAGTTTGCTGATCATTCTTCAAAATCTGTTGTACTTGTTCCTTTATCTATCTGCTGTAGAAAGAAAAATGATGAAAATACACATATTTATGTACAATATGTGACTGTGCTATGCTCATAGATCATAATAGTGCTTGAGCATTCTCCCATTCACTGGGCCTTCATCATTATTTGAATCATCCAGACTCTTTAGAAAAAAGGTGTTATTGCCTTGCACAACTTGAATTACAAATGGTCCTTTCCAAAGAATTTCAAATTTGCCATGTTTCCCTTTGTCTTCCCTCCTAGAGTCCCATTTCAATACTTTGTTTCCTATGAAAAAGTCTTCAACCTTTGTCCTTTTGTCAAACATCTTTTTCAGCTTTTCTTGTAGAACCAGGGTTCTATGATACACTTCTTCCCTTGTTTGCTGTAGGTGAATTTTTTGATTGATCCTCCTTTGGATGTCATTAGGTTCTGCTTGTATTTCCTGCAGCAATTTGATCACAGGGACTCCAAGAGATGATGGGAAGACAACTTCCAGACCATATACCAATTCATATGGACTTGTACCAATAGATCTTTTGGTGCTCAATCCATCTACCCAGAGTGCATTTACCAATTTCTTATGCCAATTCTTTTTGTTCTCCTCCAAGACCTTTTTGATGATATTGATGAGGCTTTTATTGGATGACTCAGCTAGGCCATTTCCTTGAGGGTAATAGGCTATTGAATGACCTAATGTAATATGATATTTGTGACAGAAGCTGATCATTCTTTTGGATTTAAAGGCAGCTGCATTGTCTATTATGATTTTCTCTGGGCAGCCAAATCTAGACAAGATATTGGTTTCTAGGAATTGAATGATAATTGAGTCATTTGCTTGTCTACAAGGTATGGCCTCTATCCATTTGGTGAAGTAATCTGTAGCTATCAAGATCCATCTATGCTGGCCTGAGGATGAAGGGTGAATTTCCCCAATGAGGTCTAAGCCCCATTGTTGAAATGGTTTTTCAGTTGAAATGGGTTTGAGGGGTAAAGGCAGCAAATTTTTCTTTCCTTCAAAGATCTGACATTTATGGCATGACATCACAAACTTTTTTGAATCAGAAAACAGGGAGGGCCAATAAAATCTAGCCCTCGGGATTTTATCAGTTGTTGATTTCCAATATAAGTGCCCTCCACAATCTCCTCCATGAAATTCTCTAAGGACTTAATCAGTTTCATCTGAAGTTAGTCAGTTAAGATACCTTCATGATTTTTCCAAAATAATACATTATCTATGATACAAAACTTTAAAGCTTTCATTTTCAAAATCTCTTTTTGGTTCTGGATAACCCTGGAGGAGCTTGTAGGTTTAACAATACAAAACATATGTTAGCATACCAAGGTGATTGTAAAAAAGGCTTGATTGATCTGTGGAGTCTCCATCTCCTATTCGTTATCCAGTTCATTGATGTCAAGGGCTTGGAAATTAGTTTCAGTCATTAGTTTAGCTAGCCCTTGTCCTTTTATAAGTTTTGTTGGTTTGATCTCTATATCATATTCCAGAATGTTGGCTATCCATTTACCCCTCTTACCTTCAATTCCCTCTTGAGTTAAAATGTCTTTGACCACTGCATTGGGCACATATGCAACTATGTGAGAGTAGAAGATATAAACTCTGAAATCCTTTATGGCTTTGACAAGGGCATATGCTTGCTTTTCCATGATCTGGTATTTGAGTGGGGCATCTCTAAGGGCTCTACTGAAAAAGGCAATAGGTTTTTCACATCCCAAGTCATCCTTTTGTAATAAGACAGCAGCAATTGTATGCTCAGATGCAAAGGAAAAAATTATAAAGTCTCTATCAAATCTAGGACTTGTAAGAACATGTGTTCTTGTTAAAGCAATCTTGATCTCCTCAAAATCCTGTTTGGCTTCTACTGTCCATTTGAATTTGGCATCTTTCTTGAGCATGTTGTTCAACAATCTTATTAGTTCAGCCAAGTTAGGAATAAATCTTCTTAGGAAATTGATCTTTCCTAGAAAGGCTTGTAATTCTTTGATGTTTCTTGGATGAGGGACTTGAAGTATAGCTTGAATCCTATCAGGATCAATTCTTATGCCATCTTTTGAAATTATATGACCTAGGAGTTTGCCTTCTTCCAGACCAAATAGTGATTTCTTTGGGTTCAAAGATATGCCATACTTTCTGCAAATTAAGAACACTTGTCTAAGATGTTTTAAGTGTTCTTGGTCTGATTTTGAGAAGGTTGTTAGATCATCAAGGTATATGACTAAGAAATTATGGATTTATTTAGCAAAGGCTATGTCCATTGCCCTCTGAAAAGTGGCTCCAGCGTTCTTGAGTCTAAAAGGCATTTTGACATATTTGAAAGTTCCCCAAGGTGTAGTGAAAGCTGTTTTATCTTGATCATCTGGGTGAACTAGAATTTGATTGAATCCTGAGAAGCCATCCAATAGTGAGATCCTTGAAGCTCCCACTACCCTTTGTAAGATGTGATCCATTTTTGGCAAGGGGTATTGGTCTTTGAGAGAGACTTTATTCAAATTTCTCAGATCAACACAAAGTCTTATCTCCCCAGTTTTCTTTCTTGTAGGTACAAGGTTAGAAATCCATTCAGAAAACATTATAGGTGCAATGATTCCAGCTTCGTACATTCGTTTTACTTCCTTTTCAATTAGGGGAAGGAGGACTGGATTCACTCTCCTCAACTTCTGTTTAAAGGGTTTCTGGTTTTCTTTCAGCGGTACTGTGTGTTGGATGACTGAAGTATCATAGGATTTGAGGTCCTCATAACTCCAGGCAAACACATCTTGAAATTCCTTGAACAATTCAACATATTATGTTTTCTTATCAGGAGGTAAGGTTCGGGAAAGCTTTATCATTTTGGGATTTTTAGTGGTCCCAATATTACACTCCTCAATTTCTGCATTTATGGGTTGCATCTTTGGTTTCTTAGGGATGTCATTTGAATCAAAAATGTCTTCTAACAGAGTAAGACCTGTGGGCATGAAATTATCCTTTAGTTGAATTACTTCATATTCTTCTTCAATAATTTCATCAAGTTCTGCTAGTTTTAGCTTCTGTAAATTGGCAGAGTCAAAGGTTGTAGGATGTAACATCACATTTGTTGTTTCGGCTGATATACTTGTCTTAAGTTCATCAATTTGGTGTTGATAATCCCTAATTCTTGTGTCTATGTTTAAGTTTGAGAATTCTTCTTTCATAGTCAAAAAATTATTTATCTGGGTATCATTCTCAAATACTTGCCAATTATCTATATTGTCTAGGACAGATGGCCTATGTTTAATCTCAGCAGTGAATTGGTGGTTAGGCCCAAAAGGAAGTTTACAAGTCCTTGCAAAAGTTGCCAAACTATGAGCATGTAAATTGTGGCTTCTAGGTATTTTAGTGAGCTGAAAGTCCAAGAAGTTGCTAAGTAAGTCTGTTACTGCTATCCTATAAGACCTTAGCCTGAGATCATTTGTGACAAAACTTCCCTTTATCTGTTGTATAATTAGATCGGAGTCACCCAAAATGGAAACTTTGGTCACTCCAAGACTCGTAATCAGTTTAAGACCCAGCAAAAGGGCTTCATATTCGGCCATGTTGTTTGTACATATGAAGTTAAGCCTATATGCATGACCTAGAGCATGGTTATTTTGAGTATTGTGTATCCAAACTCCTGCCCCTGCTCCTAGTTTGTTTACTAACCCATCAAATTCTAAATACCACAAGATCTCTTGATTAATGTTTCTTTCAATGAATTTACAAATTTGTTTAGTGGTCATGTCTAGATCCGGTGATTCATGTGATATGTTAGTTGAGTTTGTTGTGTCAATCACATCAATGATCTTTTGGTGTTGAGCAGTGGAGTATTCATTTATGTGCCTGGTTTCTTTTGTTTTTAGGAGCTTGACCTTAGTTTTGGGACACATATCAACATTGTATAATATAAATGAGTCCATGTTTGAATGAATGGAGTAGATTGGGAAGTTTTGGGGCTTCTCCTGACTGCTGACCACATATTTCATCAGTGTTTCTCGGTATAATCTCTTTGGCTGGCCAAAGACTGAAATTGTGGCATATGACATGTCTAGTTGTAGAGATCCTTGGAGTTTGGCAGCCCATGATCTTGATAAAAGCATACCATATTTGGGTGGAATGTCAGCTACTACCACATCGATTAAAATTGTTTTAGCTGGGTATTGGACTAGTGATACACAAAGGTCCTTGATCAGGCCTAGGCATCTTTCCTAGCTCGAGTCAAATGGAAACAAGTCTTTATAGGGTCTGGTGATGTCTAGATCAAGTTTTTCCATTACTGACTTGGGCATTAGATTATGTGAGGCACCTGAGTCACCCATGGCATTGTGTAGAACTTTGTCATCAATGTTTAGGCTTACATAGAATGGAGGGATACCTCCATCCACTGATTTTCCATTGACTTCTGAGCCAAAAATCAGTTCTGGCTGATCATCCAGAATATTAAATGCATCCCTATTCTCTGGTACTTGCAATGATCTATTGATTTGTTGTCTAAAGACCTCATGTTTAGCCAGTTCAGAAAGAGGAATGGCTATTTTCAGTTTGCCAATTTTTGTTTCTAAATTGAAAGGCTTTTCGATATGAACTTTAATATTGTGAGCAACAAGTTCTTCTTTCTCTGCTGAGTTCTAGGTGACCTTGTCATGGCCAAGTTCACTATTTTGAGGTATGTCTGAATTATGATTGTTTTCTATAGGTTTGCTCAAGAGTTCTATTGGGAGAGATGATGAAGATGAGGGATTTACTGAAGGCTGTATATCAGATACATCATCTACTGTGACTTCTTTTTGGAGTTTTTTATCTGAGGACTCTGTTGAGACAACTTTATCACTGGGTTTCTTAGGCAGTTTGGTGTGTGTTTGTTTGGAAGTTTCAGGCACATCTATGGTTCTACTTCTTAACTTATATTGTTTGTGTACTTCATAGACTGTTGCATCATATCCTTCTCTGAAATCAAATGACTCACCAGTTTTTGCTTGAAATTGTTTGTATTCTTGGGCTTGTTGATCATATTGTGTTAAGAATACCTGTTGTTCACTGTCCAAACCCATTAGATTGATGTGGGGGTCTTCTATTTCTTCATTAGAGCTTGAGGCCTCTGCATAGTTTTCTTGAAATGGAGGTCTGATATTCTGATCAGGACCAGTCCTCCCAGCATTTGGGTTTTGGTTTTTCCTAAAATTGGGATTCCTAGTAGTGTTGCTTGTTTGCCCTTCCCAAGAGGACTTTCTCTCAATGGTCTCAACTCTATCTCCCAACCTCTCCATACCCTTCATAATTGCATCTAGCTTTTTCTCAAAACTTGAGTGTTCCTCTTTAAACGTTGTTCTTCTCTCATTTTTAGCTCTCGTTCTCTTAGCGATCAGGTTTTCCTGGGCACTAACAGCTATATTCTGCATGTCTGCCAGACTTGGAGGTGCTCTTTCTCTTAATTGATATGCCATATCTGAATCAAAACCATAAGGGAATTCGATTAAGGCCAGATCAGGTGGAGGTCTCAGGTTCTGAGGAATAGCATTGTATACATTGTTGAACCTAACACAGTAATCTTGAACTGTTTCTTGTGGACCCCTTTTTAAATTATCATACTCAGTTAGTATGTGTAAAGGGTCTTTCTTCTTTTCCCATCTGTTTAAAAATCTTAGGTATAAAGCATCAGGATTGAGTATAGAATTTGCAGCTAAAGACCTAAACCAGGCCCTTACATCCCCTGTTAAACTTTATACAAAAATTTTCATTCTTACATCTTCATCATCTATTTCATAGTTCTCAAAATAGTCCTGCATTTTCTTGGTGTGTTGTTGGGCTGTATAGGAACCAATACCATCAAAGTAAGTGATATTGCTTTGATAATCTTGTGGCATAGCTCCTGGATTTGCAGGTAAGTGTAAAGGGGCATACCTGTTAGCCATATTTGCAGAGATGAAAGGAGCAGAAAGAAGGAGTGGAACAGTTGAAACGAAAGGGATAACAGGAGTAAGGTGTTTTTGTGGCTAGCAAAAACCCCCCCTTTTTCATTTAAGTGTTTGTCCAAAATGCTAAATGAATGGGGGACCCTAGTTTAATTTTGAGAAAAAACAAATTTTCCTTCAAAATAAAGATACCATCGTAGGCTTAGAACGGTCTTTTGAATATTTTTAACCTAAGTCTACGATAAGGTAAAGGTCTTTAAAAAATTGCATAAATGCGCAAGGCCCCCCCCACTTTAAGCCTAACGTCGCATCGCAGTAATTAATGTTCATAAGGAAAAGCCTCAAAATCTGATGATCTGCGATAACACCGATTACAAGATCGCACATCGCAGAAATAAAATGGCAATACTTAACAAACATCAAACTCCTGCGACCCGCGATGTGGCGACATGCGATATTGCGATCGCTGCGATGGCGCAGTCTGCGATCTGGCGATTTGCGATTAGCGCGCCTTGCGATGGCACGATCTTCAATGTAACGTAAGCAAATCATGAATCATTTAATCGTGAATCCTTCGGGCACGCCATTCAAAGAAAAGCCACTTACCATAATATAACCCCAAATCATGCGCTTTTAATGATAGTAAGTGGATTAGTTGTCAATTATTTAATGAAATAAAGATGCGTGCTTTTCTAAAGAATTATGTCACGTAAGGTGGCATATTTGGTATATCTGTTGCATTTAAAACTCTCCCATCACCTTTCTCAATCAATCATTTCCACTTTGCTCGTAATCTGCAGGAACTAAGAAATAAGAAGATTCAAAAGCCGAACGCAGTAGCAAATGGGAAAGAAACATAAAGCCCAAGGCTCCGAGAAGAAGGAAAAGACAAAGGAGATGGCGCGCTTGTACACATACACTGCATGCAACAGGGATGCAGGAATTTCGACCTGGGAAGGCATGTATAGGCTGCTGGAGGAGGAAAATCCTAGAGTAATGAAGGTTGATAGCACCGCGGGATCACAAAACTCTTCCGAGGCATCCTTAGAAGAGCTGGCATGTTCATTTCTTCACCGAATAGCAGCTAGACCCAAGATTTTTTAGTATACAGATATGATGAGATGGATACTTGACAATGCAGAGTTACAAGGCAGATAATTCAAGGCTCAAGGGCATGGGCTCATAAGATCATTCGCCGCGCAAGACTTAAAGCTTATGTATCATCTTCCTGAGCCTCAGACGGCCTACAACACGCAATTTGTCAAGAATATTGCAGCAGAGAATCCAAACCTGGCAGAAACCACTAAAGAACGGACCAGAAGAGAGGAGCCGCTAAAAAGGGACAAAAATGGTATGTACAGCACTGGTTCCATCACCTCTCCGTATTGTTTTGCTGCGGCCATGCTTTGCAGGCTGTTTGGGATGCCAGAAATAAATAAATTTTCATCTGAATGGCTACCACTCATAGACGCTGCCACAAACGCCGATTTCGTGGATTGGGCCAAAATATTTTCTGATAATTTGTACACTACTGTTATGAATTACTGGTCTAAGAGATCCTTGTCACAAAGGGTCTATCCTCCTTTCTGTCTGTCTGCTTACATTATGGATTCTATTTTCTATGTATCTAAATTCCCAACTATGGGTTGGAAATGGACTACCGAGGACCCGTCACCTATTCATGTTTATCACAAAGTATTATGGGATTCACAGTTTGCCCCTCACTTCTATAAGATTTTCCAGGGCTCATCTTACCCCTATATAGGATAATGTATGGTGAAGAACCCCCGAGGTGCTCACCCGAAGCGCAAATAGACATCATCCCCGTCGCCAGATGGTTCGGGGAAGAATGGTTCACTTATATTAGAGTGTTTGGGAGCACTGTACCTCCACATGTCCTACCTCTGTATGTCCCCGAAAAGCTTTCGGCTAGGGAAATTGCCTATCAGACTTGCTCAGAAGGAAACCTAACCAAAGAACTAAAAGACAAGAAGAAGGCCATATTGCCTCAGTTTCCTGTAGCTTGTGGGGCCTTCTCTTTGTTCGATGTAGGACACGCTTCTGCCAAAGTAGAGAATGTGACGTCTCTACAATTATTTAAATTCCCCAGTCGACCTTTTGACCTAAATAATGTTGCCCATGATTTCACTATAAGTGTCAGAATAAAAGTGTTCGCCAGAAAGAAATATTTATTTGATGATTTGTTTCAAAGTAAAATTTCATTCCAGGAAGTTTTGCGAGAAGCTCGGCCGAGGTTATCCCCAGATGACCTCCAAAGATTTTTGTTATTCAGAGAAAGAAGGCTAGCCAGTGTTCCCCTAGAAAAGCTGCGATTGCTCGCCAGAGAGCCTACTCCCAGTGTCAGCCTCAGCGGAAACTCCAGTACTTCCAAATACAAATCTGATGTTGCGCAAGGAACATCTGAACATTCTAAAAAGTCTGCAAGCGACCAAGGAAAAGGCGAAGAAACAGCCAAAGATACAGCTCAGTCAAGTGCAATGTCGCAACTACAAGTTATCGCCTCCCCACCAAGAGATGTCCCTCCTCCCGTCATTAAATCGCCACTCGTCATGACAGAGCTCGATAAAGAACGGGAAAACTTCAACGAGCTAATCAGACTTGAAGGGAAAATCCCAAGAACACCTGTGAGCGATGCACAGGTAACACAGGAAATGGTTTCAACCATGGTCGGTAGTGTCTCAGAAACGGAGCACAGTGATATCGCTCCGCCTTCTGATCTTCTACTTAGTGTAGAGGAAATTCCCCCACTGGATGTATTCTATAGTCCCCAACATAAAGCAGTGGTGAGGAGACAAAGACAGAAGAGAAATCTGGAGAATACGCTGTCACAAGACACTGAACATTTAGACGTCTTATGGAAAGACCCTAACAGCAACCCGACAGAAAATCTCACGAATTTGTCTCAGATCAGAGGAGCATACGCTTCTGCGACTATCGACAAGGCGTTGGAAGTTCAACAACTATTGAGGGAGCAAGAAAACCAAATACAGCTACTACAACAACAGCTACAACATGCCAATGCCAGTAATGAAGCATCCAAACAACTCGAGAAACTACAAGAAGACTTTCAGCAAATGCAGATAAGCTATCAAAAAAGCCTAGACGAAAAAGGAAAGCAGTTGCAAGCTTTACAAGAAATACACAAGGACGAGCCCAAGCTTGACGAATTCATTTCAGAGTATACTAGCTTAAATGATCAACTTCTGCAGCAACAGGAAGAGTTTGGACATAAAATATCGCAGTGGAGTCACTATTGCGAGCTGAGCGACAAACTCACCAATCAAGTGACAGACGTGCAAAGTGACTACGACAAGGTTGACAGATGAGTGACATAGTATCTAGCTTGGCAGGATGGAGAGGAAGGGAAGAGAGAAAATGCACCCAGAATAAACGAAAGCCATAAAGAATTGTTCTTTAACAAATGGGACGATCAAATCAGGCAGGCAGAACAGGCGGCGAAGGCAGCAGCGACACACGCAAGCATTCTTATAGACTGTGTAAATGAAAATTTACACAGAGCCAACTTAATCACAGAAACCACCCTGGGATACCTACCAAACAAGTCATGAATGGAGGCAGAATGGAAGTAGAAGGCGCAGGAAAAGGGGAAAGGCGATCCAGGCATTGAAAAGGTTGAATTGGGAGGGTTACTGGGCATACTTAGTCAAGCCACACAGTCAATGGATGATTGTGAAATGCATCATAAACTCAGCCGAAAAAGTAGTGCCAGCTCTCATAGATTTCGTTTTCGCAGCCCAGCTCAGCACAGAAGTCGGCCAACCGACTCTTCTCAAATCCATGATGAACACTTGCAGTTTTAAGGACCAAATTCAGAAGTAGCTTATTTTTAGTAGTTTGTTGTTTCTTTTTATTTAGATTAGAAAAAGGACAGTCATTTGAGAACCGTATCCTAAAATTTTGTAAAAACACTATTATTAGAATTAGGAAGTAGTATTTTAACCCTTCTCATGCATTTAGAGAAGGGTCCAGAGATTTGTCAAAAACTTATCCTCAGAACATGCACTTCTGCACCCTCAGAGGAGGTTTTGATGAATGGATGGATCAAGATTTATTTTTACTTGCATTTTGATATCTGCTACTGATGTTGCACTTCTGTACTCTTGGTAGATTTTAGAACAAGTAGAGATAGATCGTTTTTGCTTGAAGCTTATGGGTAGAACTAGTCATAAATGGTACTTTTATCTCTTGGCAATTCCTGCTCATATTCTTTAAGTGATTTATTGTTTCAGTTGTTTATATGTTACTGCATGAATGTATGGGTTATCATTTGGCACTTTTGTACGGTGAAGTCATGTTGTTTATGTTTGACATATGAATAACTTATTATGCGATAAGCTGTTCACAACTGTTTTGCCTAACTTCTTATGCAAAGTGGTTTATCTTTAATGATTTCTATTCTTATAATAGCTGAATGATCTTTATTACGAGTTATTGTTCGAAATCTTTTTAGATCGCATAATGGAAGATATACGCCCCGGGTTAGTGTAGATTAGATGTGTTGTTTCTCATTAGATTACAATAACATAGAGTTAGTTTAAACAATTTGAATTAGATTAGCTTTAAATTTCTCTTAGATCAGCATAGTTCAACTCTACACACACACACACACCCAAGGTCGGGAAACTGGTCACGTTATCCCCAGTCAGACCCGCTATACCAAACGGATAAGGAGCTGCCAACCAAGGTCCGGACCGGGTGGGTATCCCCCTTGTTGTCGACCCAATTTT
>APFE031686849.1:25102-37085 GCA_000404065.3 Pinus taeda
CAAAGAATTTCAAGTTATGATATTCCAAGAATTGATGAAGGCGTTTTATGCAGAATTTTTACTCTTACACTCACGGCGGAAGCTAGAAAATGGTGCAGAAACCTCCGAGTTGCATCAATTCACAGCTGGGACCAATTCACCAAGATTTTCATTCTTGAATTTGATTGTTATGACTATGACCAGGTATACGATGAAATTGATTATCTTCGGAAAAAAGATGAATCTATTAGGGATTTTAATATGCGATTTCATCTTGATTGTCTAAAATACGATCTTGAAAGCGAACTCATAGAGGAAGAATATTTAGATTATGTTGAACATTCCCTGCCTCCTATATCCGATCAAGCAGAAATTAGTTCGAGTTTTGTCTCTTTTCTTTCTAATATGAACGGGAATTCCATTTTGAATATACAAATCGCTCATAATGAAGAAAGCCCCCAAAGCCTAGGAGTTATCCATACTCTAATACAAGAAGACAAAAGCGAGGACGTTGGAGGGAAGCCTGCCTTGGAACCAGGAGATGACTTTGATACAAGGTCAGATGATCTCGTTGCAAGTCAACAAATGCAGACGCCAAGGTTAGAGCAACAAACTATTTTTCTTTCAGGAAGTATCAGTACACAGAGGTATGATCTAAAACCCGATGTCTATGTTGAATATGATGAACGAAGATTTTTTCATGATGATAGTTTTAAATGCATTGCTTCAGAATCACACTTCTCTCTTTACCCTGATATTTTTAATGATGATAACTTTTCCCCTCTCAACATTAAAGATATTTCAAAAAACACAAAGGATAATTCAAATAAGTAATCATTATATTTTCAAAATAAAGAGATAGCTATAGAACATCCCTTGATTGTTTCCAAGCAAGGAACACTTGAATCTCCTTGTCTGAAAATATATGACCAAAAGGAAAGATCTAGGGAAACTGGTAAAATTAGTTATGATAGTTACTTTGCCAACGACGATGTTAATGATTTATCTCAAGTAACTCATCAAAGCTCAAAAAATGAGAGATACTCTAATTCGGAAAACATATCATTCAATCCTCATTTTGAGGCCAAAGATCATTCACCTGATTTTGCTGACCAAGACGATATACCGATCTATGATTCATACCATGAAGAAACCCCCATTCCTGTTCACAATCATAATTTATCTTCTGATTCACATGACCTGGCCAGTTCTTGTGAACAACAAAATTTTACAAGCTTATCCCAGTTGTGCTGTAACTTTATTTGTACAAAAAACTTTTTTTATTATTGTTCCCACTTGCACTCATCTTGTACAAAATCGGATTGCGTTTTAAATTTTCATTTTTTTGATAGATTATTCTGGTATAACCAACACCTTATCAAAGAGCATCCAAAAGACGAGATACCATTGTGGAAAGCTAAGCTATGTCAAGGAAGTACAAAACTTCCTCCATTACAAGATCATCGAGATATAACAGAAATTCATCCTTATTTTTATGATCCAATAGATATCCAGTTGGAAGGAAGATTTTGCGAGAAAGAAATTTCGGACAAAATTCCAACTGGAGTTATGCATTCTTATTTCGCACCCAACGTTAACATTCCAAGGAAAATTCCGTTCTTAACACCAACGTTGGAAAGTTGCATACGTGTAGGAATAAAAATGAGAAGGTGGCTCCATTGGAAATATCATTTCACCTAGTCAAATTTTTGTATATAATTAGAGTAGGAGTAGGAATAGTTTAGTTAGGTAGTTAGGTTTATTTTTGAATATTTGATAGTCAAAATAAGAAAAGAAGATTATCCCTATTGTCTACACAACCCTAGGGAATGTCTGCTTCTCATTTCGTTAAGTATTTTTCTCCATAAATAAATTTTTCTTTGGTCAACAGCATTCGACGTTTACGAAAGACACCTTTTTTCTCTATCAAGATTTTGAACTTCTGCTTCTATGAATGACAAATATTTTTCTTTGAAACTTGATATTTATTATCAATAGAACTTTAATCCAGATATGATATTAGTTTCAACTCCAAAAATTGAATAAAGTAATCTTAGCGAAGCAATTGTTTTACGTCAGTACAATGAAAGGAATCAATGACAAGATGAGGAGTCCCTGTAGAAATAACGATTACCAAAGAAGCTTTATTATTGTCGTCCAGAACTTTCTTAAGGAAAGAAAATTGACTTCCTCCCTGCTAAGGGAAATCACAGCATTCAGGGAAGCAATCCAATGAAAACACTATATCTCAAAGAATGAGAGGTCTCATCACGAGCCGACTTATCATCATCACAGATATTATAACTTGCTGACTTTGCCAAAACTGTCCACCAAAACAGGGCAACAACTCAAGATTCTTGCAATCAAAAGACAGGGGGTCTCATCACAAGCCAGCTTGTTCAGCAAAAGTATAAATCTAGTGAGTGACTGTGTCATAATTTTTCCACCAAACCAAGACATTGTTCTTTAGAGAATAAAAAAAGAAAAAGTGTCAAAATGGGTTTTTCTCTGAATAGTTGTAAACACTTAGGCAGGATAAAGGATCATTACTGGTTAATAGGTAACCCTGTCGAGGCTATGGACGCCTGCTGGCAGCAGAGGCTCTACCTGCGACAAAGAAGCATATTTGAAAAGAACTGCTATACAGGGAAGACTTTATTTTAATTTTTATCTAAGACCAAGTAAGGGCTGGTGTAAACGCAAGAACAAGCTAAGAATACAAGTAAATAGAAAGGAGTTGAAACGAAATATCATTGATGGTTTAAAGTATAATATTTTTATCTTTATATAATAAAGTTTAGGTTTTCTGAGATTTTTTTTTTTTACTTTTAGAAGTTTGGAAAACGTCAAAAGAAGGTCAGAGATAACTGGTTCTCCCAAGTGAATCGCCAATTGTTGTGGCCAACAACAACCCCCCCTTTTTCATTTAAGTGTTTGTCCAAAATGCTAAATGAATGGGGACCCCTAGTTTAATTTTGAGAAAAATCAAATTTTCCTTCTTCAAAATAAAGCTACCATCGTAGGCTTATAACGGTCTTTCGAATATTTTTAACCTAAGTCTACGATAAGGTAAAGGTCTTTAAAAAATTGCATTAATGTGCAAGGCCCCCCCCACGTTAAGCCTAACGTCGCATCGCAGTAAGTAATGTTCATAAGGAAAAACATCAAAATCTGCCGATCTACGATAACACCGATCACAAGATCGCACATCGCAGAAATAAAACGGCAATACTTAACAAACATCAAACTCCTGCGACTCGCGATGTTGCAACATGCGATATTGCGATCCCCGCGATGGCGCAGTTTGCGATTAGCGCGCCTTGCGATGGCACGATCTTCAATGTAACGTAAGCAAATCATGAATCATTTAATCGCAAATCCTTCGGGCATGCCATTCAAAGAAAAGCCACTTACCATAATCTGACCCCAAATCATGCGCTTTTAATGATAGTAAGTGGATTAGTTGTCAGTTATTTAATGAAATAAAGGCGCGTGCTTTTCTAAAGAATTATTTCACGTAAGGTGGCATATTTGGTATATCTGTTGCATTTAAAACTCTCCCATCACCTTTCTCAATGAGTCATTTCCACTTCGCTCGTAATCTGCAGGAACTAAGAAATAAGAAGATTCAAAAGCCGAATGCAGGAGCAAATGGGAAAGAAACATAAAGCCCAAGGCTCCGAGACGAAGGAAAAGACAAAGGAGATGGCGCCCTTGTACACAGACACTGCATGCAACAGGGACGTAGGAATTTCGACCTGGGAGGGCATGTATAGGCTGCTGGAGGAGGAAAATCCTAGAGTAATGAAGGTTGATAGCGCCACGGGATCACAAAACTCTTCCAAGGCATCCTTAGAAGAGCTGGCATGTTCATTTCTTCACCGAATAGCAGCTAGACCCAAGATTTTTCCGTATACAGATATGATCAGATGGATACTTGACAATGCAGAGTTACAAGGCAGACAATTCAAGGCTCAAGGGCATGGGCTCATAGGATCATTCGCCGCGCAAGAAATAAAGCTTATGTATCATCTTCCTGAGCCTCAGACAACCTACAACACGCAATTTGTCAAAAAATTTGCAGCAGAGAACCCAAACCTGGTAGAAACCACTAAAGAATGGACTAGAAGAGAGGAGCCGCTAAAAAGGGACAAAAATGGTATGTACAACACTGGTTCTCTCACCTCTTCGTATTGTTTTGTTGCGGCCATGCTTTGCAGGCTGTTTGGGATGCCAGAAATAAATAAATTTTCGTTTGAATGGCTACCACTCATAGACGCTGCCACAAACGTTGATCTCGTGGATTGGGCCAAAATATTTTCTGATAATTTATACACTGCTGTTATGAATTACCGGTCTAAGAGATCCTTGTCATAAAGGGTCTATCCTCCTTTTTATCTGTCTGCTTACATTATGGATTCTATTTGCTATGTATCTAAATTCCCAACTATGGGTTGGAAATTGACTACCCAGGACCCGTCACCTATTCATGTTTATCACAAAGTATTATGGGATTCACAGTTTGCCCCTCACTTCTATCAGATTTTCCACGAGCTCATCTTACCCCTATATAGGATGATGTATGGTGAAGAACCCCCGAGGTGCTCACGCGAAGCGCAAATAGACATCATCCCTGTCGCAAGATGGTTCGGGGAAGAATGGTTCACTTATATTAGAGTGTTTGGGAGCAATGTACCTCCACATGTCCTACCTCTGTATGTTCCCAACAAGCTTTTGGCTAGGGAAATTGCCTATCAGACTTGCTCAGAAGGCGGCCTAACCAAAGAACTAAAAGACAAGAAGAAGGTCATATGGCCTCAATTTCCTGTAGCTTGTGGGGCCTTCTCATTGTTCGATGTAGGACACACTTTTGCCGAAGTAGAGAATGTGACGTCTCTACAATTATTTAAATTCCCCGCTCGACCTTTTGACCTAAATAATGTTGCCCATGATTTCACTATAAGTGTCAGAATAAAAGTGTTTTCCGGAAAGAAAGATTTATTTGATGATTTGTTTCAAAGTAAAAGTTCATTCCAGGAAGTTTTGCGAAAATCTCGGTCGAGGTTATCCCCAGATGACCTCCAAATATTTTTGTTATTCAGAGAAAGAAGGCTAGCCAGTGTTTCCCTAGAAAAGCTGCGACTG
This sequence comes from Pinus taeda, assembly GCA_000404065.3. Lineage (NCBI taxonomy): Eukaryota > Viridiplantae > Streptophyta > Pinopsida > Pinales > Pinaceae > Pinus > Pinus taeda. The sequence continues at coordinate 30,227 of APFE031686849.1, forward strand.
CTCACTAGAGAGCCTACTCCCAGTGTCAGCCTCAGCGGAAACTCCAGTACTTCCAAATCCAAATCTGACGCTGCCCAAGGAACATCTGAACGTTCTAAAAAGTCTGCAAGCGACCAAGGAAAAGGCGAAGAAACAACCAAAGATACAGCTCAGTCAAGTGCAATGTCACAACTGCAAGTTATCGCCTCCCCAAAAAGAGATGTCCCTCCTCCCATCATTAAATTGCCACTCATCACGGTAGAGCTCGATAAAGAATGGGAAAACTTCAACGAGCTAATCAGCCTTGAAGGGAAAATCCCAAGAACACCTGTGAGCGATGCATAGGTAACAAAGGAAATGGTTTCAACCATGGTCGGTAGTGTCTCAGAAACGGAGCACAGTCATATCGCTCCGCCTTCTGAGCTTCTACTTAGTGTAGAGGAAATTCCCCCACTGGATGTATTCTATAGTCCCCAACATAAAGCAGTGGTGAGGAGACAAAGAAAGAATAGAAAGCTGGAGAATATGCTGTCACAGGACGCTGAACATTTAGATGTCTTATGGAAAGATCCTAACAACAACCCGACAGAAAATCTCACGAATTTGTCTCAGATTGCAGGAGCATACGCTTCTGCGACTATCGACAAGGCATCGTAAGTTCAACAACTGTTGAGGGAGCAAGAAAACCAAATACAGATACTACAACAACAACTACAACAAGCCAATGCCAGTAATGAAGCATCCAAACAACTCGAGAAACTACAAGAAGACTTTCAGCAAATGCAGATAAGCTATCAAAAAAGCCTAGACGAAAAAGGAAAGCAGTTGCAAGCTTTACAAGAAATACACAAGGACGAGCCCAAGCTTTCCGAATTCATTTCAGAGTCTACTAGCTTAAATGATCAACTTCTGCAGCAACAGGAAGAGTTGGGACGTAAAATATCGCAGTGGAGTCACTATTGCGAGCTGAGCGACAAACTCACCAATCAAGTGACAGACTTGCGAAGTGACTATGACCAGGTTGATAGACGAGTGACAGAGTATATAGCTTGGCAGGATGGAGAGGAAGGGAACAGAGCAAATGCACCCAGAATAAACTAAAGCCATAAAGAATTGTTGTTTAACGAATGGGACGATCAAATCAGGCAGGCAGAACAGGCGTCGGAGGCAGCGGCGACATAGGCAAGGGTTCTTATAGACTGTGTAAATGAAAATTTACACAGAGCCAACTTAATCACAGAAACCACCCCGGGGTACCTACCAAACAAGTCACGAATGGAGGCATAATTGAAGCAGAAGGCGCAAGAAAAGGGAAAGGCAATCCAGGCATTGAAAAGGTTGAATTGGGAGTATTACTAGGCATACTTAGTCAAGCCACACAGTCAATGGATGACTGTGAAATGCATCATAAACTCAGCCGAAAAAGTAGTGCCAGCTCTCATAGATTCCGTTTTCGCAACCCAGCTCAGCGCAGAATTCGGACAACCGACTCTTCTCAAATCCATGATGAACACTTGAAGTTTTAAGGACCAAATTCAGAAGTAGCTTATTTTTAGTAGTTTGTTGTTTCTTTTTATTTAGATTAGAAAAAGGACGGTCATTTGAGAAATGTATCCTAAAATTTCTGTAAAAACACTATTATTAGAATTAGGAAGTAGTATTTTAACCCTTCTCATGCATTTAGAGAAGGGTCTAGAGATTCGTCAAAAACTTATCCTCAGAACATGCACTTCTGCACCCTCAGAGGAGGTTTTGATGAATGGATGGATCAAGATTTATTTTTACTTGCATTTTGATATCTGCTACTGATGTTGCACTTTTGTACTCTTGGTAGATTTTAGAACAAGTAGAGATAGATCGTTTTTGCTTGAAGCTTATGGGTAGAACTAGTCATAAATGGTACTTTTATCTCTTGGAAATTTCTGCTCATATTCTTTAAGTGATTTACAGTTTCAGTTGTTTATATGTTACTGCATGAATGTATGGGTTATCATTTGGCACTTTTGTACGGTGAAGTCATATTGTTTATGTTTGACATATGAATAACTTATTATGCGATATGCTGTTCACAACTGTTTTGCCTAACTTCTTATGGAAAGTGGTTTATCTTTAATGATTTCTATTCTTATAATAGCTGAATGATCTTTATTACCAGTTATTGTTCGAAATCTTTTTAGATCGCATAATGGAAGATATACACCCGGGGTTAGTGTAGATTAGATGTGTTGTTTCTCATTAGATTACAATAACATAGAGTTAGTTTAAAGAATCTGAATTAGATTAGCTTTAAATTTCTCTTAGATCAGCATAGTTCAACTCTACACACATAGACACACACCTAAGGTCGGGAAATTGGTCCCGTTATCCCCGGTCGGAGCCGCTATACCAAATGGATAAGGAGCTTCCAACCAAGGTTTGGACCGGGTGGGTATCCCCCTTGTTGTCGACCAGATTTTCGGGGCTTCAACAGGTGTATAGTGGATGGAGGAGTGGGAAACCTACTTTCGGAAGTGGATGAAGAACTAGGGGAAGTGGGGGTAATATGAGGATGAAATGATACTTTTGCAGGGGTAGGAATATAGCTCTGTTGAACTGCTTCAGCACCTGAATCTGAGAACTGTCCTTGTTGTTCTTGCTTCTTCAAGATTTTAGGAATTAAATTTGGGTTTTCAAAGACAGTTGGGAGATTAGGGTCAGGGTTAGACCTAGTGTAATGAGTTCTCTTCTTTGGAGCCAGCTTCTGAGTTTGTTTTCTTAATGTTTTATGAGAATCTTACAGTCACAACTTTCTAGAGGTATTTCCTAGAAGATTTATTTGAAAACAGGAAGCTTGTATCCTTTCAAGTGGCAATTTGAAATGTTCCCTAGTGGAGTCGCCAATGATGTTATCACTCAGGTTGTTCCTTGCTTCCTAAAGGGAATACAACCGAGGTAACCACTAACGAGTCTTTTAGTTACAGGTCCTAGCCTACCTGCAACCAGAGAGGGCTCTCTCTTTATAATTTAGCTTTGTTGGTGCGTGATTTTAGGCTAGTTATGGTGTGCTAATTTTGTTTTAAATTTGGTTGGTTGGTGAATTCAAACAGAGCTGAGATATAAGTTACAGAACAATTTGGACCATTGGGCAATGGAGTTCATGACTGTGTACTGCTGAAGTATGTTTTTTGAAGGAAGAGTGTTGCTGCAAAGCCAGATAGGCATCTGTGGAACAATTCTTAAAGATTAGGTGATGAAATTATGGCATCAGTGAGTGAAAGGCAATTAAGAATCTTTCACTATGCTAACAGGGGAGAAAATGAGAGTATTGCTTAAGAGCAGTTAAGAATTCCTAAACAATATTCATAGTGAGAGAATTAGTTTAAACATGAGCAATTAAGAATTCATATCCATGGCTAATCCTGAAGAAAACATATTTAGAAACAAAGATTGAGCATAGGGTGTATTCAAACAAATCCTAAGCTATTCTTTTTCCCTATTTACTATGATTATGAAACATATGTGAATTTTTTCACACATAGAAAGACAAGAACATGGTTCAGAATAACTTATTGTTCCATTAAATGACACAGGAATTCTGCAACATAACACAGTCCTTCATTTCCACCTTCAGACAGTATAGGAACCAGGAACTCCACCAGCAATTTGTATTAGCAAAAGTCTGAGATATACAATACAACTCTTCTGAAAGAGTTTCACTACAACCGACCCTCAATACGTTCTATGAGGAGATATATATACAAAAATAGGGTACAAAATATCTAGATAGTGAGTTATTGTGCAATAAATTACACCACCAACTTTCTTACAAAAAGTAAATGAAAGAAATAACTATAGCAATTAATGTTGATATGGCAACTGTCTTTCTGTCAGAGAATTTTTGACTTTTTGGATCAACAAAGTTGGCTGTAGCTGTGTCTTTAAATCTGCGTTAATTGAGCATGTTGTCTGAGTGCTTTGATGAGTCACTGTTCGGATGCTTCATGTGATATCAGTGTGCTTGATTCTCTGCTGACCTGTACTGTGACTGAGATCTGAATTTTCACAAAAAAGAAATAATATAGTCGGATCACCTCGGCAGTACTTCAAGCATTGCCTGCCACCAATCAACTGGAGATAGCTGATGTCTCCTTATTTTTACAAGCGTTTCATCTGCTTCAGTATATCTGTAAAAATTTGGAGGCACTTCAAACAGATGATTTATCTCATGCTTAATAAAAAATAAATTCTCTAATTTGTCATACAGAGACTGCCCAGAAGGAGGCCCTGCTTCTTCTGTGGAGCTGGTGGATGATGTGATCTTATTCTCAACATAATTGTTGATCCTTGTGATGTATTGATCATATGACAGCAGTTGGCCAGTACCAGTCACTAGGCTAGGCAGTCCTTTATCTTGCAATGCTGTCATCTTTGCCCTGAATTCATCTATTTCTGCCTTCATATCCTAACATTTCCTTTCTAGAGTTTGAGTGAAATTTCTTAAAGTCAGCACTTTTTTGGCTGTCAGGATAGTGTCTGTTCTGCTATTTATCTCCAGTGCTGCCAATTCCTCCTTAGTGTGAGTATTGAGGAAATGTATCATTTTATTGGCCTGCTCAGGCATGATTCCCAGTGTTGTTCTAGCCTTTTGTATTTCAACATGAGCTATGCCTATTAGTTCAATTTTCTCATATATTTCCTGTATTGACCTCCATTGGTCATGGATTGATTGGCCAATTTTAGCCCATATGATATTCTTGATTTCTGCGAGAGTTTTGCCTAGAAGCAATTCTTTTTCCAAAGCTTTCACTTTGGTTTCCGAGGCCTTTATCTCTCTCTGCTTCTCTGCCACTGTCATTTTGGACTTATCATATCTGGCCTCTAGCTTGGCCAGTCTCTCCTTGGATTCATTGATTTCTGTCACCTGAACCTCAAGTTCCTTGACATATTTCATCAAGTCCTCCATGCTCATGCTAGATTCTGCTGCTGCTGTTGTTGTCGTTGTTGCCTCTGTTGCTGATGTGGCTGTGGTAGGTGCTGGAATAGCAGGAGGGGCTCCTGCTGCTTGTGTACGAGGGGCAGGTCCAAGAGTTGTAGAAGTTTGAGGGGGCTGGGAGGTTGACTCCCCTTGCTTGTCCTGCAATTCCTTTTCCAATTCTTCTTCCATATGTAATATTCTCTTATTCATCTTCAGAAGCAGATCCATGGTCTCATCAACTTGCTTTTCCTTTGCAAGTTCTGCTGTTTGGGGGTTAATGGTTGGAGGCAGCTTTGCCTGCTTCCTTAGTGCAGCAATGTCATCCTCCTTTTTCTTCATAAGGGCCTTAATACCCTTTGGATCTTTAGGATCATGTCCTAGATCAATGAATATGTCTTCCAAAGTTTTATTCTGTTGTCCTTAGCAGTGGAAGACATCCTTTCCAAATCTAGCTGTGTATTTGTATTCTTTAGTGATTCCTTTAACTGATGGGCCATCATGGCCCTGTCTGCAAGTGTGGCATACACCATTTCCCCTGTCTGTCTGTGCAGTTCTATTTGATCCATGGGGTGTATGTCCTTGGAGAGGAACTCTAGACATGTTTTGGTGCAATCTGCAGATGATCTGGGCTTTGGAACTTTAGGCTTCAGATGAGTAAAAATCATCTTATCCTCCTTGATGTCATATGCTACCATCAATCTATGCTACTTGGAGGGTGTTGTCTTTAAGAATTGATCATACAGTTGAACTCTCAGGATTTCATTTTGGGCCTTGATCTCCATAAAATTTCCTTTGACTCCAGCTGGTTGGTTGCCCTACTGCCTTGAGGAGGACACCTCTGTACTTTGCTGCATGGCCTATTCCTGCTGGAATGAACTAGTGGCAGTCTGCTGGCTGGATTCTCTTTCTCTGCTTTGGCTTTCTGCTCTTTCTTCACTGATTTGTTCTTCTTCGGTCTCAGGGTCAATTCTTGGCCTCTTGGCCTCCAGTTGCTGTGTTGACCCACTTGGAGGTGTGGCCTCCTCTCTATCTCGTTTTCTTCCTCTCTCTTCATTGAGAGGAATTTACAAAATTGGAATTTGGGGTGCCTCAGCTTGCTGTAAAGGGGCTTGCCCTTGAATTTGGTCTTTTGAAGTGTTGGGCTGCCCTGCCTCTGTCTCCTGTTGTACCTCCATCACTTCTCTCCCTTTTGTTGTGGTTGTTGTTGTTGTATATGCCTGCTGGGTGGTCTGTACAGCTGCAGCAGTGGATGTGCCTTCTCCGACTTGGACTGGTTGCTTGAATATGACCTGCTAACAAGAATCCAAGTCAAGACTTTTCTCTAAATCTTTCACAGTCTGCTCCATTGTCTCCTCCTGAGTAAATTCCTCTACTAATGTACCAAGCACCCATTCATCTTGGTTGGCAAAGTTTTTAATTTGTGGATATGGACAATGTTTATAGGCTAACAGCCTATACTTGACTCTTCTAGCACTGATAAAGCCTTCAGGGTCATAAGGGACCCACTAGAAACTTATTTTAAGTTTAAGCTGTTGCCCCAGTATTTGATCAGCTTCTTGCCAACCATCTTTCTTGTTCATGATGAAGGGGCCTAGGTGGTCTCTGAATTTGAGATTGGCTTTCTTCTTGGCACTGTGAAAGTGTGTAAGGTCGGAATTGATCAGTTGCCTATAGTATGTTAGGATATTCCGACACATAGGAAATAGTTAAGTTCAACTTCGTCTAGTATAGAGTTAGGTATAGAGTTAGGTAAAGTGTGTTTCTTTACCGTTGTACATTTTGTAACTTACAATCCGACGGTCACGATATGTAGTGATCCGACAGTTCATTCTCTCCTCGGTATTACCGACACTTGATCCGTGGCTTGACACCCGATTGGTCCATGAATTCTATTTTAAGCGCCTGGAGGGTCATTTGTAGGTTAAC
>APFE031686853.1:0-13629 GCA_000404065.3 Pinus taeda
ACAATCCACGTCAAAATTCCTTCTAGAATCATCTAGAATTAACCCAAAGTGAGTTTTTTTAGAATAAACTTGCACCTTTTTTACTTTTACAGGGGTACGCACCCACCCCTTTACACACAGGGCGTGCAGATACGTAGTAACATGAACAAAGGGTGTGGGCTCGCAGGCAAAAGCGAGAGAAAGTGCGGAACCAGAGCTTTATTGATTTTCAATGTCTTTCTCTCATTTTCAAAGCTTGACAAGAAGGTCTGAGGTCTGAGAATTGCTTAGGAAGACAGTATAAGTGATGATAGACCCATATTGATTGCAAATAGTCATGGTGACGATATTTTTGTGTAACAAGAAGTGTATACATATACAGGCACTCCCACAGGAGGAAAAGCACATACATGGTGGAAAACCAAGGTTTTGGTCCAAGGTTTTTGTCCAAGGTATTTGGTCTAAGGTATTGAACCTAGGTATTTGGTCCAAGGTATTGGTCCTAAGTGGTTTTGGTCCAAGTTATTGATAAAGGATATAAGTATATAAGGAAGAAAAGATCAAAGGGCTAAGGACACAAGGAGTGAATATCTTATGAAGTGTTAAATAAAAAGAAAATGTGCAAGTGTATGGGTTTCTAGGGAATACTTCTATCTGAAGTATATTTTATGTTGCAGTGGCTATGTTTGTGATTTGATCTAAACTACTTTGTGCACCTTGAATTCAATATTGGATCAGGATCATGAGACCTGAAATGACTTATTATTGAATGATCTAATATTGGTTGGGCTCTGATTATGTACACTTGTTTTATTCTTTAAATATCATGATCTGGGTTTGTCTGAAGTCCAGAAGTGCAGCGAAGTTATGAAGTAACTATTTGCAGATCTATACACTGGTTCGCTTTGGTGAAGGTGCATATACAAGTTTTTTCAGCTCTTCCAAGTAGCGTATGTAAAGGAAAAGCTTGATGTTCAAGGATGACATTTATCAGATCAGTGTTGTTGTTTTACTGTTGTCTGTCAATGAAGTCTTCTTAGATCTAAATGTAAAACTGAATGAATAAGGAGTTTGATATCTGATTAACTAATTGTATAAGTGAGAAGGGTGATCTCTGCTACTACCTGTGTAAATCTCTGTAAATAGACAGTAGATGGTCAGTATATTGCTGGTTGGTACAGACTTGATTCTGAAGCTCAATGTTTCAGTAGTTTTTAAGGTATACGCAGGTTTGACTACAGGAAGTAACGTATACACGAAGGTTGGGTTCAGTAAAGTAGCGTGTACATTTTGATGCATGATTTTTGATGTTGCGGTTGATTTATGGGTTCAGCACAATGTTCTGGCGACAGTGATCTGTTTGTTCAGATTAACTGATTGTTGGTTGATGCAGTTTGAGTTTCAAAGTTTCTGATGGGTCCAGTATGAAAATTTGATGAAATGAGGCCTTCATGTGTATTGTTGTGTACCAGGAGCATCTAGTTTGAAAATTTATGAAATGTGGTCCCTAGTGGAAGAGAGAAGGTCATAGCCTTCTGTAGGCTAGCGCCTACGTACTAGTAATCACATTGGCTAGTACAAGAGCTAGGGGGTTGCAGCTCCCTTCCAGTAGAAGCTGGAAAATGAGAGAAGGTTGTAGCCTTCTGTAGGTGGGTTCCTGCATACCGGTATGAGTCTGCACTAGTAGAAGATTGTAAACATATTTTCTTATTATTAAAAGAAGACAGAGATAACAGCAGTAGGTGGTTTTCACCCACATTGGGTTTCCACCTTAAATCTTGGTGTTCATGAGTGTTGCTTATGTGTGATGGTTTATTCTATTTATTGCTCTGTTTAATAAGTTACTAATGCACTAGTTAAAGATCAACACATGATAAATTGTCTAAATCACAAGTTTTCTAAGTGTACGTTGGTTTCTCTAATCATAATTGTGTGTACACGTTAGTTCACTTTACAAAAGTAGTGTATATAAATATGTTTGAGAAAAGAAAATTTATTGATCATATAATATTGATTCACCCCTCTCTCAATATTATTTCCAACAAAAACTTCCTGGAATCAAATGAATAGCATGATCATGATCACGAATAGGTGAGAGGCCTTTGGGAGTCTCAAACACATTGGACTGATTGTCCAAGACTTTTTGGAGATCTGGAGAAATAGATGATTTCGATGTTTGAACCTCCAGTGAGCATAAGCATGCAGTTATGCCTTTTTGTTCTTTCTTCAGAAGCTTTTTCATTCCATTAGATCTTATTATATTTCCTGGTTCCCTTGTGATACCCCTTAATTCAATTTCCCTTCCTTCCCAAAAAAAATTCAAAAAAAAATCTTGAAAATTGAAAGCTACCATCCCCAAATATTGTAACCATTGGATTCCTAGTACAACATCATCACCACACATTGGAATGGAAAGCATAGGACTATTCAATACATATTCCCCCATGGTTAGCTTGATATTATGGCACTTTCCTAAACAATTTATAGTTCCTCCATTTGCAACCATCACTTGATACTAGTGCTAGATATAAGAAGCAATTCAATTCCTTGGCTATCTTACAATGACTAAAATTATGGGTACTACCTGAATCAATCAACACTATTACCTTTTTCTTCTTGATATATCCTTCTATCTTGAGAGTTTGAGGAGTGGTAATTCCTGCCTATGCATTACAAGATATGGTCAAATTCATTTCTTATTTCTCTAGGGTTGGTTCCTAGTGTACATCCTCCTCTTTGATGTTTCTTGTTCATTTTGTTCCTCCTCTTCACAATCTATGTAGAATAATTTATTCTTAGCACATTTATGACCTTTAGTGTGTTTGACATCACAACTGTAACAAATCCCTTTTGCTCTTTTTTTCTCCAATTTTTGTGGTGCCAACCTTATAGGTTGTAGAAAACTAGGAGCAACAACACTTCCTTCTTTATAGATGTGAGTGCTAGACTTCCTTATTGCCATAATTTTTCTTTCAACTTTTGTTTCCACCCTGAATGCCTTCTCCAATGAATCAAGTTCTCAAAGGCGAACCTCATGTTAGATGTTATATTTTAAAGTCCCTATGAAGACATCAATCATATGCTCTTCTGGAATATTGATTACCTTAATATTCAATTTTTGGAAGTCTTCAATGTTCTCTGCCATTGAACCCTTTTGTTTGAGATTTATCAATTGGCTAAAGGTGTTGCTCTTTGTATCTTCATAATGTGTTATCATTTCCTCAATAAAAATTGACTAGGTGAAAAGCAGTTTACAAAAGAAAATCCATTTGTACCATACAAACTGAGTGTGTTGTAAATATAAAGATGCAATATGTACCTTTTTTGAGGGTTGCACATGTTGTAGATCAAAATATTACTCCATCTATAGTATCCATGTTACCAGATCCTTTCCATAAAACTTCCTCATATCTATCTTTGGAATGTGGTTTTTCTTAAACCCCACATTGGAGTCTCTAAAATCATAATTTATATTCCTTTTGTCCTCATCATGATTTTCATGGATTACCTTAACACCATCGGGAATCCTTTCTTGCAACAACTTTGTCAACCCTTCCAATTTGGCATTCATCACATGTCTACCTAGAAAAACTCCATGTTGCCTTTTATGCCATCCATGTCCCCTTTCAAGCCATCTATGTCCCCTTTGAGTTCATCTTTGGGTTCTCTTTGTGAGAGCGAAATTTGTTGCACTTGATCTCGTAATTTTGATATGTCATGCTGCAATTCTTCCTCTTCATGCATCCTAGTAGAGATTTATGAGGGCTTAATGGGTGTAAAATTATTTTGTTTGGGAGGAATTTTAGAACCAAATACTTATATATATGCTTCAATATTCCCTTTCAATCACTTCAAACTGATTTTTGAAACAAAAGTTATGCAAAATTAAGAAATACACACCTTTTTCTTGCTTTTTAGAAGCTCAATATTAAAACTATTGTATCTCTATAATTTCAGATCTACAAGGTCTGAAATTTCATCCTATGGTATCCCTATGAGTCTTCTTTCCAAACCCATAATTCAAACTGATATTGGATTCTTCAAGAAAGATTTATTTCGAATATCCCACAATGACTTGATTATAGACTAGTTCAATATAGTGAATTTATATGGAATGCCACATGTCACTATGTCAACCTTCAGTCATAAAAACGATATAAAAGAAACTAGATTCCGTGTGATTTGACTAAATTCAAATCCAATGCCCAGAGAGAAAGTTATGATGATTTTCCCTAGGTCACCTATTTGAAATTGAATTTTGGAGCCTGCAAAAACTTTAACTTCCTCAGATCATATCTCCGAACATATAGCGAACCAAGCTATGAAAATTTTGCACTAAGTGAAACAAGATTTTAGCTCCAAGTGGTAAAAATTTTAGCTTCTGGAGCTTCGTAGAAAAAAAATATAGCGAAAATTCCAAGATGACCTGTTTTAAGAAGTGAAACCCTAGAATCCCAAGGCTATGAAACCAAATGTTATACAACCAATTGATATAAAAGATAGATCAACGACTTAAAAATTATCCTCTTCGAGGGGGAAACCTCCTTTACATTACAAAAATGAACAATTATTGGATGATACAAATGACAATACCTCCTTTGTACATATAGGGGTCTAAGGGGTCACAATATAATCGGAGCCTACATAACATTCATAATGTAAGGCCACAACAATAACAATAGTTGGCTTCTGTGGGGCACAAAAACAACAATATGGGGGATACATGGGCACAACAATAATAATAAGGGGCCTACACTAACAATAAAAACAAGGGGGCTACACTATAATTATAGGGACCTAACAACTGGCATGGTTTTTTCCCAATTAGATAGTGGTTTCAACCTTGCCTTGTCATTTCCTGGATAGCCATGGTGTGATGGGATTCATTCTTGGTTTAGCTTTGGATTGTCGAAAGGTTTTGGAATCGGGTGAGGTGATCTCAGGAAAATTCTCAAGGGTTTGGGGTGGAGATGGTTTTCTTCGAGAAGCCCTCGATTTGTGGGTGGAGATAGGCAAAGTCCTCAAGGAATGGTGAATAAATTATGAGGCATCCAAGCTTAGTTTGGTTTTGTGATCTCGTAACCAATTTAGGTGAGATCACGGTAGCTTGAGGGTGGAGGTGGTTTAACCTCTAGAATCCCTGGTTAATTATGTCTTGGTTTATCCCATGAGATCCCACATTCATGCTTAGAATATGACACAGGGTTGATAGGCTGAAAGAAATATTTGCTTTAGCCCAATCTATGGTTGGGTGGTACGTGGAAATATGTGACTTGGTTGGATTTTTCTTAAGTAATACGAGTTATTTTACTATTGTGATCTATGAGAACTTGTACTTGTTATTATGTATATTTTATGGTTAATTTGTCATGGTTAATATTATGTTTATATGGTGGTTATAAGCATGGTTCTATGATGTGCTCTAGCTATGACTCTTGTTCATTATTTGATAAGTATTTGAATGATTGACGAATGCATGGGCTAACAAGTGTTGTTGCAACTAATTGAGAGGGAATTACACATCCCTGGTGATTCTTAGATCAAGTTCAAAGATTTAATATTGGATATGAATTCATGACCCGTAACTTATATATTTACCCTAGGTTTGACAAAATGTCTAATGTGTACTCGGCAATATAGGTCAAGTTATTAATTCAAGTTTGAATGTTTGGCATTGTTATAACCTTAATAATGATTCTATAAAGCTACAGGCAATTATGGGCAGCGGTTTGTAGGCTTACCTGAAAAAGTGGCATGGATCCTAGAACCACATGCACTAAATTGGTGAAATCAGATAGCCACACACATGCAAGGTTATGGGCACGGTTGGAGTGTTAATTCACCGAAAAAGAGTTCCAACTTAGGGATTGGTTACCAAGGGTGATCATCAGGTGTTAGTAAGTTGTCGGTTTGTCAGCCCCACTTCCATAACTGGAACTTGGAGGTCAGGCCATGTCATAGTAGCACTCAACTCTCATTTACCTTGGAGAGCTTGTAAAAACAGGTTAATGTCATAGGGGCATTTACAAATTAGTATTAGAGCTTCTAGGTTCAAACACATGGACTGGATGGGATAGATGTGATTGTTATGCATGCATGTCCGTCATATGCATGCATTGTAATGGCTATGGTTGTCATGTATATAATCGGTGCTATAGTTTGAGTTATCATGCATGATATCGATAGGTTGATATGTTGGTGTCATTATACACTACATATATATATATGTGTGTGTGTGTGTGTGTGCGTGTGTGTGTGTGTGGTGCTAATCCAGACTGATCTGTTGTCATGTATATAGTCAATGTTACAATTTGAGTTATCATGCATGAGATTGATAGGTTGAGTTGGTGTATATGTATATGTATATGTATATGTATATGTATATGTATATGTATATGTATATCGTGCTAATCCAAACTTATCTGTGTAGATGAGATAACCTCCCCTGTATTTGTATATGTATATCGTGCTAAAACAAACTTATCTATGTAGACGAGATAACCTCCCCTGAAATATATTGAGGTATGGTTTGATTATGTTTCTATTTGGTTTATCTAACATGACATGTTTACAGGAGATATAAGATTAGAGATGGCGAGCATAATGGTGGATTATAGTTCATGTGACTCTCCTTATAGATCGACAGAGTAGCAAGGAGAAGAGTACTCTCCTTATTTAACAAACACACTGATAAGTTTGAAGGCAGAAATCAAAATTTGTAAGGTAGATAATAACCGAATGATTAAGACATAGGAAATCTTTCTAGAGCTCACGAAAAACAAGCTGAGGTTAATGCAGTAATCCTTAAGATCTTATTAGATTTGTAGGCAAGGACAACCAAGGATTAGTCATGGACATGAGGGAAGGACTAATGGGGCATATGGTAGTAGGTCTTGATCAAGATACAGGTTGGATAGAGATGACATAGTTAGAGGTGGCAAATATTTGGATGCACTTGACAGTTGGGCTAACACTCATGGATTTTATTCTAGTTTCAATTATGAGAGATATCATCATCATTACCGTCATCATCCTTATAGGAGGAGTGAGAAGAAATACTTGCCAAACAAATTCAAGAAATCCAAGCCTCCTATATTTGATGGAGAGGTGAAGAAACTAGAAGATGCAAAAGCATGGTTACTTGGGAGGAATTCTTTGAATTTTGTGATAATATAAAGAATATGAAAGCCATGATAGTTATTTTTAGTCTCAAGGGAAAATAAAATATCTAGTGAGAATATGTGAAGCATGCCAAAGGAATCAAGACAAAGGAGTTGAGTTGGCATGACTTTAAAAGACTCTTCAAAAATAATCACTTGTCTGAAAGATATTATGATGGAAAGGCCAAGGAATTATATGGGTTGAAGATGGGCTCCATGGTAAATGAAGAGTACACGACCATTTTCCATGATATATTCTTTAGTGGATTGCTTTTAGCATTTAAGGATCAAATCAAGTATGATGATCCTTGGTCATTGGAGGAAGTCATTGGGAAGTTGAAGCACTGTTATGAGTAGTCTAAGCATAAGTCTGAGCCTAAGTGAGATTGGAAAGTTAATGATAAGACTACATGAAAATGGCCTCAGAAATGGGGAAGACCTCAAAATGCGGGTGAGAAATAAAATTCGGCTTCTTACAAGAAGTTTAATACAATTGAGAATGTAGAAATTCCTTGCAGATTCAAATTGCAAATTGTAATATGCTAAAAAAATTGAATTGAATCTACTCTACTCATTAGCGCAAACAATAAATGATCAATGAAATCACAAAGCATATAATAGAAAGAATTCAATCACACATAACACAATAATTTCTTGGGGAAATCCATAGGTAAAAACCCCTACTATATGTATATTGCATTAATCAGAAAATATGAGAAGATTACAATGCTTTTCTCAAACCCAAGCAACCTCTGCACTATCTCTATCTATCTCATTGCTTCCTAGACAAGCTCAAGCCAATACTTAGCCAATTTCTTGCTTGCCCAAGTCCATATTTCCTTGTATTGTTCCTCAAGGAATTAACCCCTATTTAATTGGGAAATTCCTCAATTATGAGTTGCACAATCCTTATAGCCCTTCCTCTGATTGCATGCACCATTGTTTTAATTTAGATGATTTTACAACTGATAGTACATTGTCCCTAAAATTTAACCTCAACTGGGTCTTTCTTGGAACTGACATCCATGAGTTAATTATGAGTGAATATTCAATTTACTAGTTGATCACTACATGCAGCACCACACTGCACTTCAGGCAGCAACACATTATACTGCAGGCATAACCATATTGCACTTTAGGCATCCCCCCCCTATGCTACAGGTAGCACCACACTGCACTTCAAGAAACACCCCACCATACTTCAAGTAGCACCACACTCGAATGTAGGAAACACCCCACTGGACTCCAAGCAATGCCCCACTACTAGACCTCCCACTAATTCCTCCATCAGTTGGAGCTATTTTAACTGACTTTAACTCATTTAGACTGAATTAATTAATTATTGTAAGGTTGTGCTATATTCTTTCCACGACTAACCTACGTAGTGAACCGGGGGGTTAGAGGGGGAGCAGAGCCCCCCCTTTTTTGCGCCGATTGAGCAGTAGGGGGGTCACAGGGGGGGCGGTAGCCCCCCCTATTCATGGGATTTGAGGGGGGCGAGTAGCCCCCCTCTATGGGGTGTAGGGCAACGCCCTGGGAAAAAAAAAAAATGGACCCTATATTAGGTTGGATGAACCTACCTATGGTTTTCGGTCCATGTTATTGGATGCTTCGACATGTATATATATGTATTGTAACATTGAAAGGAATATAATGAAAAATCAAGCTGGTAGTCCCGGTTTTGGGGTCCAGGGGAAATCTCTGTGTATATGTGTTTTATGTGTTATGCTCTCGCATTGTTTATTTTCTGTGTTTTAGAATTCGTATGCAGGTAATTTCTGTACAGGGTTAAAACCTACAATTACAACTCAAAATAAACTCAAATAATGTTCCTAATTATAGGAGGAACTCTACATGACTCTACTTAGACCCTCAACTCAAATTAACTAAGCCAACTAGGTCAAATTAACTTAGTTAACTATTACAAGTTGTCATGTGGAATCACAATTTTATTCCCAGTTTAATTCAAGGACAAAATTAAATTAGGATTTTCTTGTTGAATTTTCAACACTCCCTCTCAACAAGAAAGGGATTATTTGCTACCCTGATCCTGCCTCTGTGAAACTAGAATTTTCATCTTGACAATGCCTTTGTCAAAATATCTACATCCTGCTCCTCTGTAGGAATGTACTCCAGCAACATGATTCTCCTCTACAAACAATCTCGTAGATGGTGATACCGGGATTTGATATGCTTGGACTGATCATGAAAAGTTAGATTCTCAAAGATTTTGATACAACTCTGCTTGTCACAGTAAATCAATGTAGGATCCATTTGCTGACCAAATAATCTAACATGGATATTCCTTATCTAGATAGCCTCACAAGCTGCTTGAATAGCAGCCATGTACTTTGATTCTGCTGAATTGAGTGCAACTAATCTCTGCTTCTTGTTGTACCAAGAAACTATTGTTGACCCAATATTGAAGATTCCCCCTAATTTTCTCTTCCTATTGGGTGGAATCCCCACCCCATCTGCATTTGTGAAGCCTTGAAGCTTCACTCCCTCTATCCATATGTACCAAAGACCAAACTGAGTGGTGCCTGTGGAATAGGTAAATCTCCTCTGTGGACAGAGGTGATCCCTCTAGCCCAAGAATGGGTCTAGCCCCAAACAGGAAAATCTAATGTAAACTTCCTTAGATTAGAATCAAATAAGAGGGCCTATCTCTTATAGTGCTAATCCACTTGATGTTGATCTTGCCTCCTTGCTCCAGCTTCCTTCCATTCAAACACCTGAAACAAACATGAAAGAGACAACAACAAACATGATAGCATAAAATCAAATTCAATCTACTTAAAAGGTCAAGGTGTTCTAAGCTACCAAATGTAATATTACACCCGATATAGAAAATAAACCATTGGTTGTTTTAAAATAAACTTCAAAGAGAAATACAACCGAAGCCTTGACGTTGGAGATCTCCTTTGTAGTATCCAAGTCCTGCTACACACCTTTTCGGCACTCTTTTCCTCCTCTAGCTTGACATGAAATGGCTTCCAAGCTCTAAATCTCTCTCCTCATGCTTTAGCTACCAAAAGCTAGTCTTTTGTCATCTAAGACTAATCTTGTTCTATCAAAATCTAAGGATTTCAGAATTTTGCAGCTAGTTTTGTATATTGTAACCAAAAAGGGTAAGAGGAAGTGATTTATATAGGGAGAGGAGGATAAGAATGAGATCCACTCAAGGGGGAAGGTCCACTTTTAAGGGAGAAAGAACCTTATATGGAGTTCTCGACCCTTATCCAACCAAACAAACATCCAACATGTTGTAGCTTCCATTGTTATTTAAGTCTTATTTTCAATTTTATCACAAAATGAAAGAAAAATTAAAAAAAAAAAAATTGAAAAATCAAACCATAATCTAAAGGTCATGCAGGTTCAAGAGGCGCGATCAAGCAATAGTTTGATGAGTTCGATGAGGTGTGCTATGGGGAAGTAATGAGCATAAAGATTAATTAAAGCTCAACCCTCATAGTTGATCGTGACGTTAGCATGGTTGACCACAATGTGTGGCCTGAAATTACTACGGGGGTTCAACCTCAAAGAAGCTCCCATATATTCTTTACCCCCGCAAAGTTTAAAAGAAATAAATTGTTTTGATTGATTGATGGCTTTTGAATGTAAGAAACCTGGGAGAAGATCTGGGTCTTCCGATCAACAGGCCACATATCCAATGAAAATCGGATGGGTAACTAGAATGAAGTTATTTTGGAAATCGAATGCAATGGCATATGAAATATAGTTTAATTCACTGAAGTCCGGGCCAATCTCAGCCATCCATCGAAAGAGATGGGATCCGATAGATATCAGGTGGAAAAGTAATCGAGTTTTATCATTAAAATCAGACTCGATAGATCATTAACTGACAGTTTTTATTTCCTATTGGGTTCGTATAGGAGTCAAAGGAGCATTGAAAAGCGGACTCGATAAGGTTTAGTTCAAATAGGTTTAAAGTTTCATGAGTTTTGCAAGATCATACCGTCCATTGAAGGGGTGATCAGACAGTGATCTTGTACAACTTAGGTAGACCTAACAGGTTTATGAACCAGACTATTAATCCTTTTCAATTTCGTGGTAAACTATGTTCCGCGTAAATTAGCTAATTCCATTGTTTAAGAAAAATAACCAAAGTTAGAGGGAGATGATGAAAACTTGAAAGGGATGGTGATTGGTCAAGTTCCCTTATGCTTTGGCCAATCAAAACATTCCTAATACATACTTGGGCCCAAGTCCACGCATGGGGTTTTGTCAAATACATTTTGATATGTTAAAAAGGTTTAACCATTATCAAAGCATCTACAGAGAAACTTGATCAGCAGCCAAGAAACAAATTTTAAAAGCGAACAATCATCATCATTTTTCTAAATTTTGTTATTTCTTGTTATTTTATTTATGAGGTGTCTTTTATCCTCTATGTAATATTCTATAATAACTTTCACTTTAGATAGTTAGGAGAATAGTTAAGTAGTTTGACAGTTTTGGTGATTACCAACTGTCTCATAATGTATAAAAAGAGGAAAATTTATAGAGAAGGGGTTTGAATTTTGGAGAACCTAGATGCTAGGCCACTGTATTCCTGATACAACTATTGATTAATGAAAGAATCAAAAGTTTTACACACATTGTTGGGTATGATTTTGTGACTTCTCTATTATGTGTCATCATATGTTTTCTTCCTCTAAGTATGGTAATGAAGCTACAAGTATTTATTTGCTTATGTAAATGAAGCTAAAATCCCTTAAAAGAGCGCTCCTATATTTGAAGTACTTACCTCTACAATTCTTCTAAGTCACAGATAGTAGTTTCTGTGTAAGACAACATATTATCTTTAACTTCTCCAAGTGTCACAGATAGTAGATTCGGTATAAAACAACATATTGTCTCTGACTTCTTCAAGCTTTCCTCATTTATCATTTATATTCAGCAATCAAATGGCATTCTGATATTTTCATGTCACCTAAGCATTGAGGGTTAAAAACCAAGTCTCACAGGTCCTTCATTTGAGACCACAACATACAATTAAGTGACAAACAAGTGACAATCATTGTAATCATTAATGTCTTAAGCACAATTTCTATACAGCCAGGAAATTTGTTTCTTAAGGTACAACACAACACATCGCCATTTCCTTTTATAAAAAATTTCTAGAAGTAGACTAGTGCAAGTATGGGGCTAACAGTAACATTGATTGATGTGGGTCACAGTGTAAACTTCTGCCATTGGCCCGAGGGAGACACTAGGAAAGAGTGTTGATCTTAAAAATTGGATTTTAAGAAGGATTCTCTGGAAATGTTCTTAAGGGAGTGGGGACTTCTTTCCTCAAACTTCAAGGGATGCAAAAGCATAGGTTTCATGGTGAAAGTATAACACAGTAGCCATTACTAGGGTTCTCTAGGATTAGGAACGAGCAATGACAGGAGAGTGATAAATTACTATGTAACAGTTGCCCCCTAAAGCATGAGTCAAAGCTAAGAGCAATGGCTGAAATGCTTTAAGACGGAGCGAGGACTTGGAATACCAGCATCGGAAGCCCTGTAACTCAAACATACATGTACATATCTGAAATCTGATAGTCATGCCTAATAAACATGAGAGGCATATAACAATACATGAATCCATGGTATAGATGCATCTATCTATCAAGAAAAGGATCATGTGCATGGATCCTCAGCATGGACGTAGCCATTCAACTGAAGGGATCATATGAAATAGATCTACAGCATGGGCATAGCCATCTGCATAGAGAAGATCAAAATGAAAAGGCCCACAGTATGGTCGTAACCATTTGACTGAGCAAGATCAAAATGATACTCATAGCATGGTTGCAGCCATGTGTCTAAAGAATCATGTATATAATCATGAATGACTCATCAATCCCCACAACCTGGACTTTTGTGATCTAATCCCAACGTCTTGCACTCCAACATGACCCAATAAAAGTACAAATTCTAACATGTGAATAGACGTTTTGAAGTCAAACATGCTAGAAAATCACTTGATTACCGGCCAATGATGTGAACCATTAACAAGTGCGAGAGAAACCACCCAAAATGTCAATGGCACTCAAGGTACTATCAGCACAATTCATGAAGTGTGAATAAGGAACTAAATTCGAACACTTGTGAAATCATTTGATCGAAGGCCAATGATGAGAACATGTCGTCAACTGCGAATAAGTTGCCATTGAGGCATGAAAGCTCTAAGGTACTGGAAGGGAGTTTCTGTTATGAAGGGCTTTGTTACAGTTGTGATAGCAAACACACAAAAGGTACGTATTGCAACTTTATATTTGGAACCAAATCAGTTTGTATGGTATCAATGGCTTTGCTCTCGTAAACAAATTATCACTTGGGCAATTTTTACGGAAGAAATGACAGCACATTATGAGGATACAAAAAGCAACACTTTTTTTAGCCAATTGATAAGTCTTAAACAAAAGGGTTCAATGATGGAGCACATTGAGGAGTTCCAAAAATTGAACATAAGGGTA
>APFE031686870.1:0-32147 GCA_000404065.3 Pinus taeda
GAGCCTATCGGAAACTCAGACCACTTCGATATGGCCCTTATACCATTACCAAGGCTGTGGGAGACAATGCATTTGAGCTCAGTATCCCCCCATTCCTTGGCCTGCACCCGGTGTTCAATGTCGACCGCCTTCGGCCATACTTTCCGCCATTACTAGACACGTCCGACATTGCAGAACAACTCACACCCACAGAGTTAAATCCAGCTCGCATGGAACAAGCTGCAACTGATCAGATCATGGACACACAGATCAAGCACACTCGCCAACAGAATATCCAGCTATATCGAGTTGTCAAAGCAGGACAACTCCTTCACCAAGGCAAGTGGCTCACCAGGGAACAAGTACAGCAGAAGTTCCCTCATCTCATGGAGGAACTCAACGCAATGGGGACCATTGCTTCCTAAGGGGGGAGGAATGATCCAGGTGGATATTGGTGGCCACCCGCCAAGTCCACCTGGACCCCCACCAGTGCTTTCTCAGCATTTTCAGTTTCCTTAATTATAGCACAATTTACTATTTTTAGCAGTTTTTCGGGTCCTAAACTTCCGGAGCCGTTTTGAGGCCCTAAACGACGTTTTTTGGGAAATCTACCGCCAGCATTTTTTCTGACTAAAAGTCATCTTTTCCATCGTATTCCTCGAAGAGATCTTTCCAACAGGCTATCATGCGCGTCAAACGGAGATAAGACGACCAATTCGCGACCCCGGGAAGTTGATGTACCAACTTACCCAAAAACGGGGCCCAAAATTTGGCGTTTCATCTTCCAGGGTTAGGTTTTGGAATGTGAAGGGTTTTTCCATTGTTTCTCAACAATAAATAGGCCTTCAAGCCTCATTGTAACACAGTTCAGAGGCATGTAGCCACACATCTCTTCTCAGAGATAAGCTACCATCGCCCTAGCTGGTTTATTTCTATTTCCGGTTGTAAGCATATTTCAGTATTTTCCATTAATGAAATGAAGTATTATTTCCGCTGCATCTTTGTGTATATGGTTATCTCTGTATTTTATTGCGTTCCTGTTTAAATCTGGATCAAAGACACTTCTATTTATCCAATCCCATGGTCCACGGACCATCGGTAGATCTCAAAAGCCGACTCAACTTTACATAAGGAAGGGTAAAAACCTTTTTTGACTTCTAACTAGCTACACGACCACAATCTACGGAGAATTTTCATCTTTTTACATCAAAATTTGGGCTTTCGCCCCAAAACATAGGCTTTTGCCCCAAAACTGACCCCAGGGGACCCCATCCCAAAACCCCTAGTCCCATTTTCCCTATTTTTCATGTTGTTTGTTCATCAGTCACATTACTATTTTCCCTCGCGCCTTAGTTGAGGATCCTCATTATCTCATCAATGGCAAGCTCTATTCTGTCGATATCAGTACATCTATTCCAAAAGAATGACCTAGAGGGTGATGTATCTTGGTTCCAGATTCCACTCTTGTTTGGTGCCTTTGATCAAGAAAAGGGAATCATTATTTCCTTTTGACTTGGTTGTTTAGGGCTCGTGGTTCATACACTTGATGGTCCAATGTTGCAGCAGATTGTACCAGTGATTCCCGGGTGTTTGTGAGATGTTTCAGACCTCATGAGGGGGTGGCCATTCAGGTATCCCCCCAAATTCTCGGATGAATTCATACTATGCTACAACCTCAGATGTAGTTTCATAGATTTGGTGGGTTTGGTTCCTGCCGATTGCAACATTCATAGTATGCATGTCTCCTTCAGATGATCCATTCAGTTTTGTAGAGCCCTTTCCTGTTCATCAGGGCTTCTTTGATTGTTATACCCTCCCTCCCACCCATTTTTTGAGGGAAGGGCCATTATATCTCATGTACTTAGATGTTATTATATTCAGTCCTAGCTCATGTTTTTCCCAGGTGCATTATGTATGTGGGACAATTTGTATTATTTTCTGGCTCATTTATGCCAGCGTGTCATGTACCATTCAACATGTATTTTATTTCTTAGTTTCATGTTTCTGGGTGCATCATTATTTTTGTACTAAGTGATCTCGGTGAGTATAGGTATGCCTCCCCCACCTCATTGAGATTTGGTACCACAACATAAAATGAGACTTGCATTTGTATTTCCCCCTCTATCACTGTCGTCTTTCGCTTCAACTCCATTGGTCTCTCTTTCTCTCTCTCTCTCTCTCTGACTCCACTTCGTTGTCTAGTGATTGTTTCCTTACAACATACTTTGGTCATAGTTTTTCTCCTAACACTCATATGTTGAGGGGAAATCTGTTATCACAAAAAATTGATCATTTAGCCATAATTTACTAGATGGGTCAAATTACACCATGTAAGACCAATTTTACCATAGTAAAATTTCTTTCATTGTGAGAAATTACTTAATAAACCACGTTTTTTAAGTCATTTATAATTAAACCCATGAAGAATAATTAAATAAATCACTATTTATTTAATTATCTTCTAGGAATAATTAATTAAACCATTGTTTAATTAATATTCTTTGTCACATTTGACCCAATTATGAGAAATAAATTGATAAATCATTAATTATCTTATTTTTATCTAGGAATAATTAATTAATCACTAATTAGTTATTATTCCTTGTCAAGTTTGACCCAATCCCTTAGGAATAATTAAATAAATCATTATTTGTTTATTATTCCTTAACCATATTTCTTGAGATGATAAATAAATCATTTATTTATTTATTATTTCTATATAAAAGTTTAAATATTGTTGTCTTAGTGGGTCCTGACCTATGTTCAGAGTTAACTGCACTAAAATAAACCCTACACTATTAGCCCTTTCCGCATCAACTCGCGTAGTGCAGGCTAAAGTCTCACCCAAAGTAGTAGGGGGGGGCTGGAACCAAGTTTTCGCATCTAGAGATCAGTGTGATGTCTTTTATTTCCCTAGATCTGCTTTTGCACAGATCTATAAGCCCCTAGGGCTCAATACTGCAACTTCATTTAAATAACCTCTAGAACTTTGTGAAGGTCTATGATAGGTCTTTGTGGACCATTCACAGATGAATCAGCCACTTACGTGCACCATAAAATAACCCTAGCTTTGAGTTCACACAGATCTACTTAAGTACTTAATAAACATAGCATATTGTATTATAATCTTCGTGGAAGTACTTAACAAGCATTGCATATAGTTAATAAGACTTGTCCTATAGTCGCACATCAATAAATCAATAATTCATAAAGACATTATTCCATCACAAAATATATCACAAACATAAATAACATAAGTAAACAGATAAACACATGAATTTCTTCAACAATCTTCTTTATTGATCTTCAATGTGAGGTTACAAACTCAAACTTCCCTATGCACTCAACTGCAGGGTTTCACGCACTTAGCTCCAGACTCTACCCTAGGCCTATGCACACTTAGCTGTAGAGCCTTTTCCCTTCTATCTACTCCCTGCTTACTTTCCCTTTTTCCCTCTCTCAGACGTAGACATAGATTGCTCTTAGACCCTCTAAGACACACCTATTTATAACTTTTTACCTACAATCCCATGGTTTGTAGACCATGGGTGGATCTCAAAACTGAATCATCTTTTCATAAACAAGGGGATAAAACCCCTTTTGACTCCTAACTATCTACATGCTTTGCATCCATAAATTGCGAAGACTTCAAAATTTACGTCAAAACTTGGGTTTTTAACCCCAAAATTGACCTAGGGGACCACATCCCAAAAGGCCCCCAACAAAAAGGTCATGACTCACCCTTGAGTCACTTGGCTGGATCAACGATCTTGCTGTGAAGATCCCCCAGCTCCACCTACACAACTGTAACCTCAACAACGCTCTGCATAGTTGCCTACTTGACCTCTTCTATGAACTATTCTGTAGCTGGTCCTTCTGCGACCAGCTTCATCTTTTGTTGTGTTTGCTACAAGCCCGTCAACTTCTCTTAAATGTTGATTGATACTTGGTAAGCTTCTTCCAACCAAGGTCCCAACCTGGCCTTAAGCACGAAATCCTTTTTCTGAGCTGCTTCTACTAGTGCGAGGAGCTGCTTCCCCTCCTGCAACTTGGTGAGGCGCTGCTCTGTAGCAATTGAGTGCACCATTGCCCTGACCTCGTCGTACTGCTTCTGGAGCTTGTGAATCACTGTATTCAATATCTGTAGGTTTGGGTCTTCTTAAATAGTCATGACCAACTCCATCGCCTATTCAAACAAGGTCGTGTAGTCAACGACTACGACATCCAAAGTGGCCATCCCTTCCTTGATGGTGGCTCCACGCTACTCCCTGACCTCGGGCAAAGTCGTAGGTTATAATTTGATCTACAGCTCCATGATCCTCATATTGAGTTCGAACTGAACTTGCCCAACTTCTGCCTTCGCCTTGCGCACTCCTGCAGCTAATTTCCGGATCTTGGCTCCTGGCTGTGCGTCCTTTGGGATGCGCAACTTTGACACCATCCTCCATGCCTCTGCTACCGCAGCCTCCAGCTTGGAACTCTGTCCTTTCCTTTAACACCTGTGTTTTCTCGGTGAACATCTGTTCGTTGTTCACCCTATATTCTCTTATCAAATTGAGAGCGCACTGCTCCCAAGCTCTCAATTCCTCCATAACTGCTACTTGCAGTGCATGAAGAAGCTCATTGGGGAGCGCTGAATTGTTCAACCCGATGCTCTTAAGAGTACTTAATATGATTAGGTCATCAACCATCTCTGTGCATAGGGCCCTTCTGGTAGAGTAATCATGCAAAGGTCCAATGTCCTGACTAATTCTACAGCTTGACTTGTCCCTAGTGCTAGGTTCACTTGTGTTGTGCTCACTTGACTTGCACCCACTTGTATCCTACTAGTTTGGATCTGCAAGTCATGTAGATCTTTTTGGATCCTCCCCAATGTCTACATATGCTGCTACTCAAATAGTTACAATAGTTTAGTTGTAGTATCTCAGTCTTTGTCACCAATCTCATCGAGATCGCCCTTTGTCAAGATCATGGGATCAACCTGTGTTTTATCCAACTTTTTCTTCTTGCGGGGACCTTCCCATTGTTCCTTTCTATGCTTCCTTAGCCGAAACAGGTGCTCTACCCCTCATCTTCTCCACCGCCCTGTTTACACTGTTCTTCCTCCTCTGTCGCGGGCAAAGAGTATTTACCGCTTCTCTGTGATTCACGCTGCTCTTGCTTGGCCTGCTCCTTAGTAGTGCACTCCTTCTCCATCTGAGCCTTCTTTGTGGCTTCCTTCTTCTGCTGCGTGGCCAAATTTTGCATAGCTTTCTTTGCTACATCGTTCCTTTTCTTTTTAACCAATATTCTTGTGCCCTTACTGGTTCTGGCATCCAAATTTGATGGGGTGCACCATTTTGCGGGCCATCGCTTGATGACCTCCTGTATGTCATGATTTGTGACTAAGTATGGTAAATCATACCATTTCTATTGTGGGTCCTTTCGTGCCTGATTGTAGACGTGGTGGAAGTCCTCTTTGAACACAACATATGTTGACAACTGCTCGTACAAGTTTGAGGACAACCTTGAATGCTGATTGATGGCCATGTAGAGACTCATTTCCATCAGGACCCAAAATATTTTTGTCTCTGTGACCTGGCGGGGTCCTTCGTGGCCCAGAGGAAGGTGAACTGCACGACATCCGACAATCCTTCCTTCAATGGAGGAAACTGGTTGTCCTCCAGTAGCTCCCATGCGAGCAACATGATGGAGAGAAACAACCACGCATAGTGGAATGACTTGGTCTCATCTTGGACCTCGCAGCAATTCACGAGGAATTTGATGCATAGGTACCTTGACCAATTAAATTGCACACCCTTTGCGCATTGTGCAACTAAAGAGACCACGAGCTCCATGACTTCATCCGCATGACACCTCCTCATTACCTCTCCTGCCAAGATTTGTGTGGCAATTTGCACCATAGGATCGTTGATAGATGTGATTGAATATCCACACGGATTTTTCACAAGTGCAAACTCCTTTTTCATCTTGTCCGCCAAATCTTTTTTGCTTGCCTTTCTGCCAAACTCCTTGGCTAGATTCAAGCCCTCATGTGGCAAGTGAGTGATCCTGTGGATGAGTATGTCAGTGATGGGTATAGCCCCTCCTAGCCATAAGCACCCATCGTGGACTAGAGTAAGAAACTGACGCACACAGGTCGTGTTGATAGTGGTGCGGTGATAGTGGGGCACCCACAACAGGTTCAACAACCCAGAATTATCCACTCTGCAGATCCATTCCATTGTTTCTAACTCAGTGACACTTGAGTCTGGGTAATAAACATGCTTCATATAATTTTCTATCGCGAGATGAGGGAACCACTCTTGGTCTACCAGGTCCCAATCTTCCATCGTCAACAGGGGGGATCTACACAAGGTGTGAACTTTCGAAGGGGACCTGCTCCAGCAACGGGGGTGTATAAATAACAAATTTGTCCAAGTCCAGGCCCTTGGTGACCTTTTTTTCCCTTGCATGAAGAGATGTAGTCCAACAACTTTGAAATGGGCTCCATTCCCTAAGCGTCTATATCCTTGGCGCCCTGTTTTTCCTCAACCTCCAAATTGAAAACCCTCTCAGGATGCTTGTCTTTCTTCTGCTTTTGAGTCACAGAGTGTTTCCTGGGTGACTCACGCTTTGGCACCAACTTCTTTTTCTTATCCTTCTTTGGCTTTTGGGTTTCTCTAATAGGGGTAGGCTTCGACCTAGGTGACCTCGACGCCATAGGCACAAGAGCCGGAGCTTCATACTCACCACCTCTGGAGAAGCTCCTTCAAACGCGACATCTCCCACAATGCTCATAGTCTTAATAGTGCTTGGTCCTAACATGGTTTCAAGGATGAACTTCTGATTCAACTTTGGTAAATTGGTAAATGCAGGGCTCACGACCAAATCCTCAAAGAACGAGTGGTTCATAAGAAACATAAAACTCATCTAAAAAATTCTAAGTGTGCAAAGTGTTCTCTATTGGACTGGTACACATAATTTGTAGGGGTTTTTGAATTCAAATCCGATTGTTCCCCCCAAAATTCAACCATTAATGTTGTTTTGGCGGAAGATCTTCAAAGATTTTGGCCTTAAATGTTGCCAGCTGCTCCTCTAAACCATTTTCTGGCTGTCAAATCGTGAACAATGACTTCAACGATCACTTTATGGATAAGCTGTGCAACAACCCCATCCATAGTGCAGCTTCCTGCATGCAACTTCTTATATTGTGAGTTCGTGACTATTTTCCATGCAGCTAGCCTGTCATGTAGTCCTTCAATCTTGGCAGTGTAGTTTATAGTCCCACGCTCCCTTGCAACTTCCTGGAGCACTAATACTATGCTGCCAACATATAGTCATTGAGCTGGGTCCCCTATATATGGCTTCAATCGGCTTCCATTCACCTTTACCAGAAAAGGTTCTCCATTAAGCTTCATGAGCCGAACTGCGCCTCCATCTGTAATCTCTTTGTTAACATATGGCCCAAGCCAGTGCATCTGAAATTTCCCCGGAAACTTAGTGAAATTACTATCATACAACAATACCAAATCCTTTACCTTGAACATGCTTAGCTTGGTGTGTCGATCTTGCCATAACTTTTCACCTTCTTTCAGTACTTGCTGATTGTATCCATCCAAGAATCTGTCTTCTTCAAGCTCCATCACCTGTATGAGTAGTTCTTTCAAGGTTTCATGATCTACTATACTTGTGAAAGCCATTATGTGTAGACTAGGCATGATATATTCCATAGGCATTACAACTTCGATGCCATAGACCAATCTAAAAGGTGTCTGTCTTGTCAGCTTTTTGCATGTAGTCCTGTATGCCCATAGTACTACAGGTATGTGCACATCCCAATAATTCCGCTACGTATTACACATTTTCATCAGTGCATTCTCCAAAATATTATTAAAGGCCTCAATTGTTCCATTAGCCCGAGGATGATACAATGTGCTCTTATGATGATAAACCTGGAACTCTTACGTCAATGCGTTGATCGTTTCATTTAGGAAGTGCGTACCGCGATCACTCATCAATAGCTTTGGGCAGCCAAATCTTGTTAACACATACTCAAACAAAAACTTCGCTGCTATAGCCCCTTTGTAATCCCTAACTGGATGTGCCTCTACCCATCTGGTTAGATACTCCATCCCGATGATGATATAGTGCACACCAGTCTTCTTTCCTGTGGGCTAGATTGGCCCAATGAAATCAATTGCCATTTTTTCAAATGGCTGCAACAATACTTGAGGATTCAGTGGTAGCTTTTCCCTTCCCGATGGTCTTCCCATTCGTTGACATGCATCGCATGCCCTACAATACTCTTTAGAATCTTTATGTAGCGTAGGCCACCATAAGCCTGTGCGCAAAATCTTATGTGTTGTTGCCTTTCCTACATAATGTCCTCCTCCAACCCCTCCATGAGCTTCAACGAGGATACTATTTCGTTCAAAATCTAGCACACATCTTCGCATTATCTTGTATGAGCCCATATTATACAAATGTCCAGCAATCACTATGAAATCAACCACGCGCACTACTAGTTACTTCTTTTTCTGACTCGTATACCCTTCCGATGCCATTCTTGTAGTAAACAAGTGGATAATATCTACAAAGTGGTTATCTGTTACACGAACCACGAAGAGTTGTGCTTCAAGCAAGCCTTCCTCCAAATTAGTAGGCTCCTCTCTTGTTTCGATCCACGATAGATGGTCAGGTCCTACATTCAAACTCCCTGGCTTCACAATCAACTCAAATTCATACTCCTGGAATAGCAACAGACATCGGCAGATCTTCCTCCCCAACACAGGCTTATTGACCAGGTATTTCAAGGTAGAATGATGTGTGTACATTTTGAAATGTCTGCCCAACAAGTAGTACCTAAACTTTTGAAGCGTCTATACCATAGCCAATTCTTTGCACTCTATCATTGAGTAATTCTTCTCGGCCTTTGATAATTTTCTGCTCACGAAGGCTATAGGGTGGTCCATCTCTCCACCGGCCTGTGTTAGCACTACTGCCAACACAATGCAAGAGGCATCGACATGTACATGGAATTCCTTTTTCCAATCCGGGAAGACCAAAACTGGTGTAGTCACCATCTTCTCTTTCAATACATATAAACTACATTGACATTATTCATCCTAACAGAATGTAGCCTCGTTCTTCAGTAGTTTCTCCATGAGTGCGGTAATCTGAGCATAAGCCTTGATGAAATTTTTGTAATATCTTGTATGTTTGAGCATTGCGCGCAATTATTTGACACTTCTTGGGGCCTGCAAATTCACTATTACTATGATATTGGTAGGGTCCACCATCAACCCTTGCTTGTATACCACATGACCCAGAAAGATACCAAAGGGGACACATAATAGACACTTCTTTAGGTTTAGCATGATTTGATATCTGCGACACGTATCCAGCATTAGGCACAGGATTTCTACTTGGCACTTTACTAAACCAAACACCGTCTAGTCATCAAAATACACTTCCAAGGAATTATGAATAAACTCCTTAAATGCCACTATAACTACGCGAGAGAATATTGTAGGCGCACTCTTAAGTCCAAACGGCATGACAGTATACTGAAAACAACCCCATTCAATCACGAAAGTTGTTTTTCTCCTATCCTCTGGTGTGATCTTAATCTAATGGTGCCCCAAAAATCCATCAGTGAATGAGTAGGCCTGCTGCCCTCCAACGTTGTCCAATACCTCATCAGTAAACAGTGTTGGACAAGGATCATGGACGTAGACATCATTAAGCTTCCTTAGGTCTATGCAAATCCTTATTTCTCCCTTCTGTTTCTTCTCTTGAACCACTCACCCAATCAGAATCTTGCATAGGTTCGATGATGCCGACTTCTAGCATCTTATCCAACTCTAAGCAGACCTTTTCCTTGTATTTTGGATTAAGGCAATACAACCTTTTCTTAATAGGCTTCACGTCTGATTTCAAAGTGATTTTCATCACACCCAAGTCACCTATGATGCCCTTCAGGTCTGAAAACTTGGTGGGAAAAAGATCCTGGTGCTCACGAAGTATCTCAACAAGTTTATCCACTCTGGCATCATCCCAGTAATCCCAAATCTTCCCAAATTTTGGGTCTGATTCATTACCAATGTTTACTTTTTTGGTTTTCAATGACGCGGTGATGTACGGGTTTTCTAGTTGCGGACCTTTGATCTCACTATGGCCTTCTGGCTCTGGAATATTGATATTTCTTGGATCTTCATCCTCCCCCTTAGTGATCACATTATAGCATTCCAACACATGGCATAGCTAGGTGCTCCAATTTGGTTGAACCAACTCCAAAGGATCCTGTGGTATTCTGAAGATTGCTGCCTTAATCTCTTGTAGAGCTTCATCAATGCATTCGAACCCATCTTCAAAATTTAAGGTCATTAAGAATCCTTCCCTTAATATATCCCATTCCACGATGCCATAGTGGACCTCCGTTTCCAGATACCAATTCATAGGAATTGTATCCAAGGTATGACAGAATAAGTGCACCCACTTTGCGCTGCGGCTCTGTTCCATAAGCTTTAGTCCACTTCACTAAATGATCATGTAGATCATTTCTCCCATCATATTTCTCGTTCAGTTGAATTTTTGGATGACCAAATCACAACCTCATCATCCTCCTGTAATCTTGCCATTCATCAAAGCTATCTTTGAGTGTACCCCACCATCGTGCAAGCGTAGTGCACAGCACCAAATCTAGTGATTGGAAGTGATGATCCTCAGGGACTTCTCATTCAAAGGCATCCAAAAATTTATCCACGTCAATTAAACCATCATAATAGGGTAAAATTCCTACCTTCAATGACACATAATGCAACGATTTAGTTATCATGTTGTAGTGCAGCGTAGATACTTCATGCAACCTATTCTGCTAATGCTCCAATTCTTCATTTGAATCTGAGGTACAAGAAATTTACCGGTACCATGCAATCCTTCCATCAATTGTTGGATTAATCTAGTCTTAATCTTGCGCTGTTATTTTGTAGATTTGGTCCAAGTCATCATCACTCTCTCTGTAGTCACGGACCGGTTCAGTATAGCAGCGTCCTTCTGCAGGGTCCAATGGTACTACAACTCGAAGTGATTTCCTTTCAAACGACATCGTCCTCTTATTTAAGTTTTTGAATCCATTCTTATCAATGGCCCAATCAATTCAAAGGAGCGTGAGGTATGGATTGTTGTCGTCAATGATCTCTATTACTTCAAAATCAGCCAGCGCACTCACACTTTCTATATCTATGGTGACTCCATGTATTCATCCCATAGGGATGATCTTCTACTGGTTTTCCATTCTAAGCTGGATTGGATACCACTGCAGCTTAGGTCTCGTGATTCTCTCCCATGTTTGTTTAGGAAAAACATTCGCATCAGACCCCAGATCCTGAATGACCTGGTCCATCTCATAATCTCCTATCTACATAGTGAGCCTCATCTCGCACCCTGTTCTTGCCTTATGTTTGCTAATTTTTCTTACTATGTAGTGTCCATCAGGGGTGTTTTCTTTACCAGCACACTTGTTTATCAATTCCTGTAGACCTTTCACACCCTTGCTATCACGCAAAAGTTTCATGCAGGTTTCTAGGAACGTGGTAAGTACAGAGGGGTCAACCTTTGTAGGCGCACTGGTTTCTGGTACTTTGCTATGTATTCCTGAGGTAGATGCCTCAACAAATATTTTTGTGGCTACCATAAATGTTTCCTTCACATGCTCCAGATCGAACCCAACTTCCTTCTCTGGGGCCTTGCAGACCCATCCATCCTCTTTAGGATGTTTTCCCTTATCATCCCTAGTTGTTATTCCACTTCTTAGCACGATGTTCACATTCAGATCTTCCTCTCATGGCTCAACTCTCATCATTTGTAAGTTCTGTGTAGGTTGTTGAGGCTACACCTTCTTCTCCTGCATCTTAGTTATCAGCACAGGGAATTCTTCTATAGTGTGGTCAAACTAGCTATAGTATAGATAGGACGGGTAGTCTGATTTTGACACTCCCGTGCATAGTGCCCTGGTATCCCACAGCTATAGCAAATAACCTGACCGCAACCTCTACAAGTTCCTCCTCCTCCTCGGCCTCATCCTCATCCTTTATATCCTCCACGCACTCCTCCAATGACCTAATATGGGGGTCGAGTCTCTGCCTGCATTCAGTAGGTAGGCGTTCTTTCCATAATTACTTCATAGCAACGACGGTGGCACTCATCATGGACCATTGATTTGTAGAAGTTGTAGAAATAATGTTGCAATTAATGAACAAACTTTTGCATTAAATGGAAATTATCCGTTGTGTGTTTTCTAGCCACTTGACAAATAGTGCACCATAGTGCGGGCCCTACATTTGGTCCTGCTGGAGCTTCCCGCCTCAGGGGAATTGGTCCCAACCCTGTAATATAATTTGCAAAGATAGGGTAGTGGTCTTTATCATGCCCCTATATCTTACACTTGAGGCACCAGACTTCCTTGTGTACCAGTAGCCTAGCCTCCTTCTCTTTTTTCAAGCTCTGCAATTCCTAGAAGATGTTCTGCAACTGCGAGTGAATTTGTTGAACTCCCAAAGTCGCGTCCTCAATAGGCTTCTCATGCAGTCTCATTAAGATTTCCCGAGTTTCTGCCTAAGTTCCTATCTTCTGATTTAACAAAGCAATCCTCAAGTGGGGCATAAGCGAGCCTATAAACCACTCGTGATACTGACCATCAGTGAGCTACATATTAGCTTCACGGATCACACATTTCAGCCTTTGATATAACTCCCAAGGTGTCTCACCTGACCTCATCATGATTTCCTTAAATCCAACTACTAAATATGAGTCAAACTTAGGCTTACTAAATTCTTTGTTCAAAGTACCCTTAGTCTCTTCTAGCATCACTAAAGGATGATCCACACAATATTTAATATACCATGTCAGTGCGTGATCCTCTAGAGAAGTAATTAACTATGCCTTGTTTATGTTGTCATCAGTGATCTTCTGCAAAATGAACCAGAATTGATTCGTGTCTTCACTCCCTATACCCTTGAAAATTGGCAGGCTTATTCAGTCTGACATATTGAACAACGGTGGTGATGGTGGAGGTGTGGGCAAAGGTGTATGCTGTGGAGGTGGAGTGGATGGATGATGTATCCACGGAAAACCCTGTCTTATCAGCTCGAAAACACTTCGCAGTGATGCTTGTACTGTTCCTTCGTTGTCGCTTGAAGGAGGTCCAATCAATGGGCTATATTCAGGACCTGCTTTCTCTTGATTTCTAAAGATCCATACACTTCGTGTAGATCCAAACATCAAGGAAATGGCATAACCCATTTCTCACACAAGAGAATCATAATCCAGGTATTCAAAGATCTCAGATATTTACCTCGTGGTCCCTTGAAGAAGTGTCACTCTGCTTCATTATAACTGACTGAGGTATCAACTGCGAACTATATAACAAATCCTCCTATAATTCAATTGAGCGAGTGGTCAACAATGCATGCGATCTTATTTTTAGAGGCTTCCAACCTTCGCACTAGCTTCGGAGTTCACACTATTGGACCTTCAAGCCTCCACCTTCCTTAGTCGTGTGCCAACTTAGCTATCCACTCTTATAGTTCGATCGAGAAGGTGCAGAAGAAAATTTCATATATTTCTATGTACAAATATATGTCTAACCACTGCTCCTTTAACAAGTGCGGATTCCTATTTTCTTGCACCGCGAATTCGTGAATCTTTCTATCCAACCACTTCTCAATTTCCTTCTTAGTCGGATTCCAATGATGCGACATCACACATCTCCTTAAGCAGATCCCGGTCCCGGTAACAAAACCATTTATTGGCTTAGTGGGTCCTGACCCAGGTTTAGAGATAATTACACCAAACAAAACCCTACACTACTAGCCCTTTTGGCATCAACTCGCGTAATGTAGGCTAAAGTCTCACCCGAAGAAGTATGGGGGGATGCTGGAACCAAGTTTCCGCATCCAGAGATTAGTGCGATGTATTTTTTTGCCATAGACTTGCCTTCGTGTAGATCTATAAGCCCCTAGGACTCAATACTGCAACTTCCTTTAAATGGCCTCTAGACCTTCGCGAAGGTCTACAATAGGTCTTTGCGGACCCTTCACAGATGAATCAACCACTTATGTGCACCATAAAATAACCCTAGCTCTATGTTCACATAGATCTACTTAAGTACTTAATAAACATAACACAATGTATTATAATCTTTGCGAAAGTACTTAACAAGCATTTTGTATAGTTAATAAGACTTATCTAATAGAGTCGCACATCAATAAATCAATAATTCATAAAGATATTATTCCATCACAACATATATCACAAACATGAATAACAGAACTAAACAGATAAACACATGAATTTCTTCAACAATATTCTTTATTGTTCTTCAATGTGAGGTTACATACTCAAACTTCCCTGTGCACTCAGCTACAGGGGTCTATGAACTCAGCTACGGACTCTACCCTAGGCCTCTGTGCACTCAGCTACATAACTTTTTCCTTTCTATCTACCCGCTTCCTACTTGCTCTTTTTCCCTCTCTTAGGCGTAGACATTGATCACTCTTAGACCCTCTAAGACACACCTATTTATAGATTTTTACCTACAATCCCATGGTCTGCGGACCATGGGTGGATCTCAAAGCCAACTCATCTTTTCATAAACAAGGGGCTAAAACCCCTTTTGACTTCTAATTATCTACGTGTTTCACATCCAAAAATTGTGGAGACTTTACATATTTGTACCAAAATTTACATCAAAACTTGGGTTTTTAATGCCAAAACTGACCCAGGGGACCCCATCCCAACAAATACTTTTTCCCTCCAAACAAAATATAATAAAATATTCCAAATGGTTAATTCTAGAATGGGGTTAGTAATATTTTATTATTGCTCATTATTCGAGGATAACCTAATATTTTGTTATAAATAGAAGGGTTTTCCATTCATTCTTCACTTTTGATCATTTTCATTTTTACACTCACTATTGTAGCTCTAATTATTATCATTGTCGCACACCATTTTCTTTTTCATTTGAGTTCTCATTGAGCTAAAAAAAAATTGTTTGTTGGGTTTTACACATTATAGAAGAGAGAGACTCTACAAAAGATGAATACATTTGAGGATAGCCAAGAACCCATCCCATAGAGGGTGACTGGTAATATTATTTGTTCCCTTCACAGGTGTTGTTTAATAAAATATATTCTTTATATATTTGGTTTCCATTGGATTATTGGAGTTACTTCCGCTTGTTTTACTATTCCATTTGTTGTTTAACTAGTTCTGTTGCATAGATTAGGGCTTTGGCAGGTTTTGTTTATATCAGTTGCTGCAGATCCATATTGTTTAATAGCCATTTTCATTGTTAGGGTTGTTTTTCATCCACAACCTAAAGTGGATTCTTTTCATACACCTTCGAGAAGAAAACATTGTAACACTTATGTTATTAAGTAAAAGTTCCAAGACACATGTATACAATGAACATCACTAGCTCTAGTAGTGGAGCATTGCAGCCATTCCTTGCTCCCCAAAAGAACTAGCTTATCTCTCTAATCTTTTGCAGGAGTAGCCAAGGTGAAAAGTGTTTTTCTCATACAATGAGGGAGTATATAACTAAGGGTGATGCTTCCCCTTCCTTATGACTCCTTGACTACCCTCATGACTATTTGACTTCGTATTCCACACATGTCCTTTGGAATTTCACTTTACAATACATTTCTAAAACATATGTTACATCATTGGACACAAGGTGTGGCATGTGACCACTCATGACATGACATGACACTGCTGACATGGAATGCATGATGATGTGTCAATTTCAAGCCATTTTTGTGTTCAGTGTTGAGTGTTTGCTTCTTGTTTTCACCTCTGTATGACTTGGTGATAAAGAATCTCAAATGATATTAAGTATTGAGTTGTGATCACAAATTGATGTCCCTTTGATTTCTTGTGATTGATTAACTTGAATGCTCATCTACAAGAGTGTCTTTCAACATGCTTCCCTCATCCATATCTTTCTTGATCATCTCACCATAGCATGGTAGGGTATCTATATCTGCAATTCACTCATGATGAGACAACATCAGTCTAAAAACCCCCTAGTATAAGATGGTGCATTTTGATCCATTAACTACGCCAAAACTAGGTCACATGTTTAGAGAGAGGCCTCAGTGATTCGTAGTTGTACAGTTCAAGCAGCCATATGTGAGGCTTTGGATCTAAAACTGCGCACCACGTATTTTAGGTAGGATTGAGGGAAAAAATCGTGCAAATCTGAGAGCTAGTGGGATAGGCTGAGGGGTTGGACATTAAGAGGAAATATTGCACAGTTTTGGGAGACAAGGGAGGTTTGGTGGCTGTGAAATTGCATAGTTTAGAGGCTCAGGGAATGAGCTTCAGGCTTGTGATTGTGTAGTGAGGGTCAGGCTGGGAGGAATGATTGCACAATTCTGGAGGTCAAGGCTAGAGCTTGGGCATAGAAACTGTGCAGTGCACCAGTCCTAGGAGACATGAACTGTGCATTGTGTAGTGTCAAGGGGAAAGGTAAAAAATAGAGGACTGAAACTATGTAGTGTGCAGTGTAGGGATGCTGGGTGAAGCCACATTTCTTAGTCAGGGAGCATTCTCAGAAATGGCTAAGTGTAAGACTTGTTAGACTGATGTGAATAATGATAAGACTTCGAATGTGATCTCACACTTAGAATACTAGATGGAACAACAACATAGATCACCCAGGACACATGAATAATTCATTTCCCTTAGTGTAGAAACTTTATGACCAGTTACGACAAGTGTGACACTTAAGATACATTGTGGGACAACTGTGACGACACTTGTGCGACAATGCTTAAAACTTTACGAATGAGTGTGACATATGTTTACATAGTTAGAAAAAATCATATACACAAAGATAGACACTTGAAACCATCTGAACAAGATTCTACACATTATGTGATAGCTAATCATGCCAAAAGACAACAATTTACCCAACTTGTAAAAGGGGAGAAAAATAATTCAAGAAATCTCATGAAATAAGTTTCAGTGTCTGTGATGACAATATGCAAGATCAAGGAAGGCTCTGAGATTGAGTGTAAGCCAAAATTTTGGAGGGTGTTGTAGAAACTACAACAACATGTTATGACCGATATGATATTTTTGAGGCAGGGATATTCCTTGGTTTTGAGACCCCACTGATGCGAGGAAGCCTTTCCAAGAATGGATGGTCCGAGGGACTAAGAAGAAGAGAAGGGGATACCTAAATTAGGAAGGTGAGTGAATGCAATGGAGGGGGGTAACCATATTTCTCAAGGGAATTAAAAGAAGGGAAGGCCAAAAAATAAATTGGTTTTTGGTCATAAGCATAACTGATTGGAATTAAAAGCACATTGGGGGTGTGCTTGGAAACAATGAGTCAGGAATTGGTTTTTGAAGGAACAAGGAGCGCATGGATTGAAACACTAGACATTGGAGGTAGGAAACACTCTAGGGAAAAAGGATATATCAAAGTTGAATAAAAGGTATCAAAAGTGCTAAAGGACTATAAAAAGGGCTATTAGGAGATGGTTGAATTAATGAATTAGATTCTACAAACTGGTTGGATAAACCACCGTGCACATAAATGTTATTGTAAAAGCTGAAACAAGCTATATGTATAAAGCTCCATTTCAGTTGTGTTGTGTCCTATAAGAAGTCATTTTTATATTTTACATGGTAACTGAACAGCGTGGATGGTGTTATCCCAAGGGGGAGGGGTTTGTGATATTATGGTCACGTTCACCTTTACAAATGTTGTAATATTTTGAAAGAAAATATAGGAAAATGGGCTGAGGTAAAGGGACAATGATTCTAAGGATGAGGTGGATTTTTCTTGGGGCATATTTTAGGTTCTTACTGACAAATGGAAATCAAGGGGGTAGGTGGCATCATAGGGATTATATTGCAATATTTGGCAAGAAAACACAAAATTAATCATCAATGACAAGGTCAAGTAACAAAAAAATAATCTGGAACAGAATGGACAAGTGGGATGCATTTGAGTGCCTCAAAAGTTTTGGGCTAGAATGGAAATACAACAGAAAAAGGAAGAATTCAGGCCACTATAGGAGAGGATGGATTCAAGGAGCTAGGGTATAAGAAACAAGTAAAGGAGTTTGGGAAAGCAGGGTAGAAAAAGCAAGAAAACTAGAGTGTAGGTAAGAGGCGCATGAAGTCAACAAGAAAAAAATGAGTAGAAGGGAGAAGAATCATGAGTGATAGACAAGACGTTTGAAATAGGAACATGGAAAATTTTAGAGATTAATGTTCACCCAATGGGCTAATTTTCCATTATTTTCCCACAAAAAAGATTCACCAATTTCCAATTTTTATAAATGACGATTCACCCAAATTTTTTAATATAAAATTATTTTACCTTAAAAATTGCCAACATTATATAGAGACTATATATAAAATCATTATAAATTTGAATAATTTTATAAATATATCAATAAAAATCTTATAGTTTTCATATTAGGGATTAGTGAGATTCACCAATGTTTTTAAACTTCAAGAAAATTTTCCATTCTTAAAATTTTCCTTGAATAGGAAAGAATGAAACTATACGAGGCTTGATTTTTTTGAAGAGAGATGCAACACCAGTGTTGTGGTAAAGTTTGTCCACAAGTAGCATAAAGGATGTTGCCAAGATATAATGGATAAACCAAACCGTGGTCACTAGGAGCTTGTGTTAGCAACGCTGTTGCAATACCACTATTTCTAATTAATTTGATCCCAACGTCCATTGATTTTCCTCTCAGTTGTTGTACTTCACATGAATGTAGACTTTCTCTAGTGATACAAATGTCCCAATATCGAATATGATTGTTAAATCATTGATGGATTATAGATAAATGAATAAGAGAATGCATAAGAATGTAATAATAAATAATAGAAATTATGGAATTTAGAGTTGAGGATGCACACATGTTGAATGGGAGTGACTTAAGAGGCCTATATCATGCTGGAATTGACTGTGGTCCTGAAGTTAATGAAGAAACAATTTCGATAAAAAAAAATTCCAATTTCATTGTATAATTGGCTATACAAAATCTTGACGAAAGTCACGATGATTGGCATAATGTAGCTACTATAGATAGAAAAAGTGGGCATAGGAGAAGTTC
This sequence comes from Pinus taeda, assembly GCA_000404065.3. Taxonomy (NCBI): domain Eukaryota; kingdom Viridiplantae; phylum Streptophyta; class Pinopsida; order Pinales; family Pinaceae; genus Pinus; species Pinus taeda. The sequence continues at coordinate 19,110 of APFE031686870.1, forward strand.
AAGTGATGAAGATTTCCTTGGTTCTTGGAAGATTGTAATTGCTAGCGAAAACAATGAAAAATAAATGGTTGAACCCCAGCCAAGAGAATATCCAACTAGATTGAATTTGTGAGATTTGGCAAACAATTTGGGATTGGCAGCTAAATTAAAGTGGTCCAAGAGTGGCCTAAAGAGGTGGAAAGATAGTATTCATTATCATATTGGTAATTATTATATTATAGACCTGGGTTTGACTATATGGTTGAGAGGTAACAAGGAAATAACTAATGAGGAGTGTGATTCATATGATAACATTCTCCATCACAAACAATCCTATGGTTGGGCTAGAGCACTTTAAAGGAAGGTGAAAAGATCTAAGTATTGCTTCCAGTACAATCATCCCTTGCAATAAATTGGATTCATCTTATAATGCTTTTTATAGTAGGGTGGAGGTGGTTGAACCTCTTGAATCCTTAGTTCAAATGGAATATTATTTTTTCCTTTGAGCAAACTCCTCACGCCATGGAATTTGGCTTAGGGTGAAAACTGTAACTCGTCTATGGTTGGGAGGTGAATTTTTCGCAAATTTAGTTGTGTATCTTCAGGTGACCATGACATGTTGCATCAGAACATAAGTTTGAAAGGTATTTTGAACTACACTCCAGTTTCAAATTTGAGTGCTTGTATACTGAGACTCCATTGATTGTTTCAATTTTGAGGTTATTTGCACATTAATAGTAAATTATAGACTCATGAACACTATAATTAATCTCTAATAGAAAGTAATGGTTGTTGAATGTTGAGCTTGCTTGGAACTACAACATCCTTATTTAGTTGTATGGTAGTTGATGCAATTATTCACTAGTTATAGCTCTAAGAATTATAAACCTAAATCTCAATTTCTTACTTATTGGGGTTGTCACTATATTTCTAATAGTTTGGTTATTAATATTTCCATCTTCCTTTTATTCCCTGAGTGGATTGTAGGGATAAAAATCATACGTCTAGCTTTTGATTAACCTAGAGTGTCCTTTTCACTCCAATTTTTGAAATCAATTTCACAGACGAGTCTCTATTATCACTACTGGATGCTTAAATTTAGTTAGTTATCTTTGTTGGGTCAGCTACCTTTTTTCCATGGATTTTTTTGTCTTTACTCAAAGTTGTATGTTCTCTCTATCTAAGTTATTTTTCCTTTCTTGGGGTGAATTATTCCTTCCTTGGACAATAATTTTATTGCTTTGGGTGAATTGGTCACTCATGGGTTCATCAACTCTCATTCACAGAACATATGGGGTTTAAAGTGCTATAGGTACCCATTTGAATTAAGTGTTTGCATATATTAACAATGATCAAGAAAAAAGAAAAATATTTATCAAATATCCAAGAAATTATGTCCATCTGTTAAATAATAAGATGATCCCAAAATATATAGATCAACTATCAGAGTTTCAAGATGGATAGTTTTCTAGATAGTATAGAGCCTCTTTGTATGAGATGATTATGCAAGAACATGGTAAAATCATAATTAGTAATGTGTTGAGGGATTTTTCCTAAAATGTACCCTCATTGGCTCTATAATAGGCATGTTCAAAGGCAATTCAAGCAATGGGAGGATTTAAGATACATAGGATATCAAGGGAAAAGAGAGGGGGCTATTCATGATTTAGCCAATCCATTACTTGATGCATTTGATTCAATTCATATTAAACTACAATTGAAGATTTCACATAGTAAATTTTTGTCTGAGATTGTAACATGGCATTCCCTTCAACTTTGTAAATATGGTCCTAAGATGCTTTTGAACATTGGCGATTATGATCTCTACCATGTGCAGAAACAATGTCCTCAACATTCTTCTATTGTTTGCGATACATATCATAGTATTCTTCTCAAGATTAAATTGCAAAGAATCTTTTGCATATGAATTTTCATGCTTTCTTTCATGTTAGACTAAAAATGATTTGTATTCTTCCTTGAGAGTTTAACAACGATGTTGGAAATGTAGATGCTTCCTCAAAATATAACAATGCTTCATAGAAATATAATTTCAGTGGGTGAAGTCCATCTTAAACTACTTTCAACAATGTTGTTTCGAATATTGGTATCTCATCTAAGTGTCTTCAATTCCATACATGGGGGTGAGCAGAGATGTTGGGAGAACAATCTCTCACCAAAGGAGAGCACTAGAGGCAACAACAATTAAAACATTGAGGAAGTAGGGAAAAGTTCCTTTGAAGTTCCAATGGTCATGTTCTCTCATTTTTCCCTATTAATTTGGTAGCTTAGGGACAAATTCCCTCTATTGGACATTATTCCTTATTCATAGAGGCCCAAAATTTCCCTTGGAAGCACTCAATTTGGTTAAGGAAAAGTGTATTTTTGATGAAGAAACCCACAATGGCACAAAAGTTAAGGTTGGCGTAAGAGGCTAATTAGCCCTCCTCCAATGCTTATAAATACATGCCACATCAACCTCATTTGGACACACTCATTCTATCTCCTCTTCTCATTGGTTCATATAAATTGTAGGGATCGCTTCACACGTTCGATTAAGGAGAAGGACAAATTACAGGTGGCTGAAAATATGAAGTGACCAACTCTTTAACCAATGTTGACCTTGGTGTTTTCAACAGACTTTGAATTTGACATTTTAGGAATTTTTCTGTTTGGTTAGGCTTCATTTCTGGGAACAAAACCCAAGGTATTCTGGGCACTTTGACCTTCCTTGAATGCAAAAATAATTTCAAACTTTGACCGTAGAAGTTCTCTCTCATTTGACAGAGTTTGACTGGATTTTCTTGGACCTTTTTCGGCTGAATTTGACCAACATTTAAGGCCAAGTTTGTGGACTATTGACCGAGCTCTCAGAGGATTGATTTGACCCTTGAATTTGGCTGGTTAGGGCACACTGTGAATATTGTTGACTTGGACAAAAATTGCAGACTTGAACAATTGACCAGAATTGATTTTTGAGGCTCATCATTGGTTGGATATTGGTTTGTCTATTTGGATAGTCAAAGGTTGAATTTGGATCATTGTTGAAATTGGATTATTCTACTCTCTATTGAATTTTTTATAACAATATAATAATAAGAATAATTTGAAAAGTTTTTCCCCCTTGTGGGGTCTTTCCCTGGTCTTTGACCAAATATTGGTGTCTCTTATTGCCTCATATTGCTCATTTCCATTTACTATCCTATCTACAATTGATATTGTTTATTGGAAGATTGAATTGATTACTAATTGAAGTTCAATGATTGGGATACAATAATATTAATAGGATAGAGAAGTGGAAAATTAACATGGTATCAGAGCTAAGGTGAAGATAAAATCCCAAAGAGACAAGCGACAAGAGAAATCATTCTTGAAAGAAGCTGAAGAAGCCTTTTTGAATTGGACAATATGACTACCTTTTTCTTAAGAGGATAATGAGAAGCTAGGTGACTCATCAAACTTTGTTGCATGGAACATCAGGTTAGAAATTATATTAGATGATAAAGTTGTTTTGGAATATGTGCAAGGAAAATTTCTTAAGCCTCCGAAAAATGCTCCCAATGCCACCAAGTCCAAGTATAAGAAAGGTGAGATCAAGGGAAGGAAAATTATTATTGATGGTTAGCAGGATCATTTACTTGTTTATATAAGTAACTTGAAGAAGTCCAAGGATATGTTTGATAAGCTTGTAGGGGTATATCAAGTCAATAAGTTGAACCAAATCTTCTCCTTGAAGAACAAGCTCAAAGAAATGAAGATGAACAAGGGGGAATATGTACAATCTTATATCACAAGGGTGTCTCAATTAAGATTTTAATTGTAAATTGCTCATGAGTCCATATATGATAGAGAGTCAGTGATGATTTCTCTTCAATATATTCCTCCTATGTGTGAAACTCTCATTACCACCATAAGAAACAATAAAAGTATCCCAACATTTGATGAGCTCGTTAGACAATGCACTTAAGAAGAAGTGAGGATGATTTCCCTTGGAAGAATTCAAAAGAATGGAGAAGGAGAGCCAACTACCTTCGTTGCTAAGAACAAGAAGAGGAAAGGTAGAGTAGGACCATATAATTCAAAGAATTTTTCTCCAGCACCGTAGGACTCACGTAGAAGGAAAGTAAGATAAGGCAAGGACATGTCAAAGGTTGAGTGTTACAATTGTCACAGGTTTGGTCACTATGCTCAAGATTTCCAAGAAAGAAGGGATCCTCCAAGGAAAATATAAAAAAATAATCGTGGCTTCAACAACAGAAGTTTCAATAATATAAGAATATATGATCGAAAAGAAAAATATGATAGAAGAAGAATAGATACTCTGGATGATCGAGAAGAAAGCCATCGTCCTCAAAAGAAGTCAAGAAATTCTAGGTATGATATTAATGCAACTGATAGTCAATCCGAGTATATTCTTATTTCTTCCCTTTCTATCTCTTCTCCTCGAGATTCATATGATACTTGGCTAGTAGATAGTGGGGCTTCTAGACACTTCTCTGGGTATAAGGAGGTCCCCTCAAATCTAGTTGAGAGGGAGACAAGTTTGAAGATCATTCTTAGGGACAACACTAAATATCCTATGAAGGGCCTTGGATCAGTCAAATTTGATTTGGACTCCGAGGAATCGATTATTCTTCATCGAGTGATGTATGTTCCAAAAATAAATACAAACCTTGTATCTATTTCTACCTTGGAAGACAAAGGAATGAGAGTAGCCTTCATTAGAGGAAAATTCCTCACTTGGCTTAAGGAATCATGAATGAAAGATGCTTTTACATTGGGATTGTTATCACCCAGAAATTCTCAAAACATCATTGTGTCAACTCTGCTTTTGGTCATGATTTCAAGGAGGTCTAAAGGTCATTTTAGTCTTGATAAAAGGGTAAGTGATAGGGTTTTAAGTCTTAAAATGTCATCTTTCATTTCCAAATAAAGTCCTTTAGGTTCACTTCATGGTCAAATAGGTCAGATTTTCCATTTAGAAGTCATTCCATTAAGTTTAGGGTTAAATTTTTGCAATCATACCTGCAATTAAAGAAGCCAGATTTGTAAGGATGATGAATGTTCAGTTGAGAGATACTAATAGGAGATTGAAGAGACAGGTTGAAGACCTAGAAATATAGTTAACAAAATCTGAATAGAAGCTACAGCAACAATGAAACAGTGTGATGAAAAAGGGTAGTAAAAGATATATCTTAAATCGGTTTTGATATTAAAAGGAAGATCATTTTTGAATAGGAACACTTATAAAGTTAATTTTTTTTGGTTCTTGGTGATCATATCAGCCCTTATGAAATTTTGAAAATCCCCAAACTTCAAATTTTTGAAAAATGTGTTGAGAAAAGAACATACACAACATTTTCATAGCGTGCTACGAAACTGCTGAAGGTGAACTTTTAGCACTTTTTCTGTTTTTAGTAGTCAACTTCCAAGGGAGTTCCTGAGCAATTGAAAACTCATTTTTAAAAAATGAAAGAAATTTTTCTTCCTAACATACTTAACTACAAAAAAATCTCTCAGTTTCTTTAAGTTCATTATGATGTGGGAGAAATTGATGACTCAACTTCCGCTATGAAACTGCTGAAAGTCATTGAGAGAAAAACTTTGTTTTCTGGTTTTACTAGTTCACTTCATGATCAATTTCTGGCCAAATAAAAAAGTATTTTAGAATTATGAAAGAGGGTTTTCTTCATAAAATCTCCAGATACAATAACCTCTCTCACTTCCCCAAAAAGTGTTACCATTTGAGAGAAACAAGGCTTTATTTAAAGCCATATTTTCAGAGATCATAATTTTCTAGTTGTACACATGTTGTTCAAAGACAATTTCTGGACAGCTAGGTCATGGATCAGTATGGTTGGTGATAATGTTGGAGGCATCATAAAGGTAAAAGACATGGATTAGAAACTATAAAAGAATGTATTTAAGTCTTATATAAGGTTGTTGAAACATGTTTTAGGAGTTTTACTCCTATTTGTATTAGGACTCCTAAAAAACAATTCACTATCAGTTTGTAATTAAGAGTTTGTTTTATGGGTAGATAAGTGTCAATTTTAGAAATTCGAATTTTCCTAAGGATGGATCATAGAATCCAAGGTTGTAAAGACTCTATATGAAGAATGAGGTTGAATTCCTCAGGGTTGGTAATTTCATTAGCAAAAGAAAGCTGTGTTATTGTAAGAAATTGTGTTTTTTTCAAACTTAATACAGAGATCAGTTTTACTACTCAAGATTCACAAGGGTTTTATGTGTTTGATGTTATTATGACCTTTTTTAATTACTTATTTGCAGTGGTATGAGCTTGTGATACTTAGAATTCATTAGAAAATGCTCTACTTCCTTCAATTTCTTGTAAACTGTGTTGATTCATTGTGCTACTGTTTTACTTATAAACCTAAACTCCAAGTGCCTTGACTTCCATGTTTTGCTGATCATGTTGTTTTGTTGAAGACTATCTTGACTCCATAGCCCAATAGATGTTTGCTAGTCTTTGATTCCACTATTCAACCAATTATACATTTGTTCATTTTGTTCTAGAGTTAGCCATCTAATCATTAATCAAAAATCTAAAACCTATTGAGAGAGCCCTCTCAGGTTGAGGAGGCTAAGCCTCAACCAAAAGATTGGTTTGAAAGAGTTACTCAGAGTCTACTTGATCAACAGCCTATCAGGGTCAGATTTTGTGATAACATTTTGGTGTGTCTGCCGTGAGTCTGGATATTACTCATTCCCGAAATCAAGAAGCTGAACTTCTGAAGGTAGCATGAGCTCAAGAAACTTTTTGAGGCTGCAAAACTACCTTGGCGACTCCATTGTAGAAGAAATCAAATTTCATAGATTTACGGTGATTGTATTGAACTTATGAAGAACTCAAATGTTGCCATTCTTGTTTCAAGGTATGCATGTATACATTTTTTAGAAATTTATGGTTTCCCAAATAATTTTCCCAAGGGTACATATTTTTTAAGGAATGGTCCAAAATTCAATGGAGAAGATTTGAGTTTAACTTTGAAGCATATATCATATTTCTATGATTTTACCGAGCTTCTTAAAGTCAAACATGAGGATGTTTGCATTATGTTGTTCTATGATTCATTTCAAGGGCAATGTAAATAGTGGATTGAAAGTTTTTCTGTCAAATCTATTAAGTCATTTGCAGACTTTTGGCTTATGTTTTTAGAGGAATGGATAGATATAACATAGTTGGTGGCAAAGTCTCCTTCAATTCAAGGTTTCAAACAATGGAATGATGATCATATTAATGAAGAAATAGATGAAAATTTTTCTTTGTCCTTATCTTCTTATCTACAAACATTTGAGTGCAAGACAAAAGATAAGATGAAATTTTGGATGAAGTTGCTAAGAACATTGAGAAAGACACTGAAGGTTTACAAGGTCAAATTCAATCATATAGTCTTCATGATCATGATCATTCTTTTTAAAATCTTTCTATGGGAGAACACAAAGGGGGGGTGTTGTTTCCTTTCTCTTTTGTGATTGAGGAAGAATACATTATTTTTGAAGATAAGTTTGAACAACTAGAATGTTATGAGAATCGTCAAACTAATCATGTCTTTTTTGACTCTATAGCTGATTACATGGAAAAGATTTGTTGTTCAGATTTCCACTTATATTTTCATCTTGAAGATCAGTTACATCTCATGCTGCCTCGGTTATTTCAGTATCATGTTTATTTTTGCTTCAAGCACAGTCAAGAGATTCAAGTGTCATACCAGATCAATGACTGGCTTCATTGGAAGTTTCATGTTCCTTGAGCTACAAATGGAGATTGCAACTAATAGGGTAGGTAGGAGTGCGTGGATAAGCTCAAAGTTGACTGAGCATATTTTCAATAGATACAAATTTGTTTCTTCTATAGTGATCATCAAGCTTGAGCCTGGGGTGAAGGCCATTAAAGCTTGAGGAGAAGCTTGGCAAAATTTCAGAGTTTTATTCTAAAGGATGGATAGCAGTGCTGGAGTTACCAGCTCTTAGTGTACCACTGGGGCACACTATCCCTAGTGGAGCCACTGTTATCACCCAAAAATTCTCAAAACATCATTGTGTCAACTCTACTTTTGGTCATGATTTCAAGGAGGTCTAAAGGTCATTTTAGTCTTGATAAAAGGTTAAGTGATAGGGTTTGAAGTCTTAAAAGGTCATCTTTCAATTCCAAATAAAGTCTTTTAGGTTCACTTCATGGTCAAATAAGTCACATTTTCCATTTAGTAGTCATTCCATTAAGTTTAGGGTTAAATTTTTGTAATCATACCTGCAATTAAAGAAGTGAGATTTGTAAGTATGATGAATATTCAGTTGAGAGATAATAATAGGAGATTAAAGAGATAGGTTGAAGACCTAGAAATATAGTTAACAAAATCTGAAGAGAAGCTACAACAACAATGAAACAGGGTGATGAAAAAGGGTAGTAAAAGATATATCTTATATTAGTTTTGATATTAAAAAGAAAATCATTTTTGAAGAGGAACATCTTATAAAGTTAAGTTGTTTTGGTTCTTGGTGATCATATCAGTCCTTATGAAAATTTGAAAATCCCCAAACTTCAAATTTTTGAAAAATGTGTTGAAAAAAGAGCATACATAGTAGTTTCGTAGCACACTACAAAACTGTTGAAGGTGAACTTTTATCACTTTTTTTTTTGTTGTTTTTTTTGTTTTTTTTTGTTTTTAGTAGTCAACTTCCAAGGGGGTTCCTAAGCAATTGAAAATTAATTTTTAAAAACGGAAAGACTTTTTTCTTCCTAACATACTTAGCTACACAAACCTCTCTCAATTTCGTTAAATTCATTATGAGGTGGGAGAAATGGATAACTCAACTTGCACTACGAAACTGCTGAAAGTCATTGAGAGAAAAACTCTATTTTCTGGTTTTAGTAGTTCACTTCATGATCAATTTCTGGCCAAATGCAAACGTCTTTTATGATTATAAAAAGCGTTTTATCTTCATGAAATCTATAGATAAAATAACCTCTCTCACTTCCCTCAAAAGTGTTACCAGTTGAGAGAAACAAGGCTTTCTTTAAAGCCATATTTTCAGAGATCAGAATTTTCCAATTGTACTTATTTGCAGTGGTATGAGCTTGTGATACTTAGAATTCATTGGAAAATGCGCTAACTTCCTTCACATGCTTGTAAACTGTGTTGATTCATTGTGTTATTGTTTTACTTATAAACCTAAAATCCAAGTGCCTTGACTTCCATGTTTTGTTGATCATGTTGTTTTGTTGAAAACTATCTTGACTCCGTAGCCCAATGGATGTTTGCTAATCTTTGATTCAACTAGTCAACCAGTTATACATTTGTTCATTTTGTTCCTAGAGTTAGCCATCTAATCATTAATAAAAAATCTAAAGCCTATTGAGAGAGCCCTCTCAGGTTGAGGAAGCTAAGCCTCAACCAAAATATTGGTTTGAAAGAGTTACTCAGAGTCTACTTGATCAGCAGCATATCAAGGTCAGATTTTGTGATAACATTTTGGTTCGTCTGCTGTGAGTTTGGATATTACTCATTCCTGAAATCAAGAAGCTGAACTTCTGAAGGTAGCAGGAGCTCAAGAAACTTTTCGAGGCTGCAAAATTACATTGGTGACTCCATTGTTGAAGAAATCAAATTTCATAGATTTATGGTCATCTTTGCATGTTGCTTGTACGACCAAGAACACACGAAGATCTTCCAGCAAAGTTGGGTGATTGCGTTGGACCAACTGGCCAATGAAGGCAAAGCATGTTACTTGTTCGACATGTTCGCTCACAAGATGAAAGAACAAGTGACAGGACTCAGGAGCCCAACAATTGCCCAAAGGTTAGCAAGAAGAAATATACATGTTCACATATATTCTGGATGCAATCTGTGCCCGTTAGAAGTTCCCAGGCTTAAAGTGGGCATGGACATCAATGGAAACCTCTGTACTCACTCATTGTAAACTGTTTTCCGAATGCAACTTACATGGAGTTGTTACACAAAAATATCGTCACCTTGATTATTTGCAGTCGGTGTAGGCCTATCATCACCTATACCAGCTTCCTAAGCAAGTCTTAAACCTCAGCTCTTCAAAACAAGCTTGAGAAATGAGAGAAAGACATCAAAAAAGCAATGTAACTCTAGTTCCGCACTTTCTCTTACTTTTGCCTACGGGCCTGCACCGTTTGTTCAAGGTATCTGCGTACTTATATGCTCTGTATGTAAAGGGGAGGGTGCGTGCCCCTATAAAAGTCAAAAGGCATAATATTTATCTTAAAAAACTCATCTTGGGTTAATTCTAGAGTTTTCTAGAAGGATTTGTTACGTGGATTGTTCGCTCCAAGTGGTCATGCATCCCATCATAGGAGGAACTAATCCATTGTTGAGAGGAGCTATCCCTTTGAAGGAGGACTCTATCCCTTTGAAGGAGGAGCTGGTAACTGATCTCCATTGCACTATAAATTGAGGCATTGGATCAGTGGCCAGAGAGGTTAGAAGCTGAACTTTTGAGGTTAAATGCTAGTGAAATCAAGACTTCCTATTTGAGCTTAAGAGGAGAGATCACATACCTTTTTGGCTTCATTGGGGAGTGAGTGAAGCTTGTCAAAGTAGAGGAGACTTCTTGTTGGACCCTGGGAGGAGCTTTTACAGCGTCAAGGCAATGGTTGTAAGGTTATTCTCCTTTTGAATTAATACAATCAAGCTCATTTTTCTCAACAAGTATCTCATGTTATTTGTTTCATGGACTCCTTGACTTTCATGTTGAATATGTTTTATAATATTGGATATACAGGTGCTATTTAATTGTTTGCCTTGTTTGTGCTTGCAGGTTTGCGACGAAGGAACTTACTTTGATCAAAGGAGCGAAGGCATCTCCGAACTTGCGTTGGACATGAGGTAGGCCCTTAAACACATTTGTTTACCATTATTTATAAAGCGCATTTAGAGAAAGATAGTGTCTGGTTGTTTTGTTTGTCATTAGGTCTTCATTAGATTCTAGGAAGGTCTGTCTTGTCCGCAAGATCGACTCATTCCGCGTGACAAAATGGCGACTCCGCTGGGGACTTGATTGTTTTCCTCGTTTTTCTTTGACTTGAGAAACTTGCCTTTTTGTTTCTGTTTTTGGCCTGTTGTGTGTGGCTTTGGGTAGACTTAGTGGATTTAGCTTTGTTTTTTAGTTTTCATTACTTTGGTTGAAGTCCGCAGTCTTCCCTTGTATCACAGTGTGTACCTGTACGCACTTTTACTTTGTGCACAGAGCGTACCCGCACCTCGCTAAACTCTGCACCTGTGTACCCTGCTAAATTTATGAAAATTTTGACTTTTGCTCTTTCAGTTAGTTTTATTTTGTTTTTCTAGTGGTTATCCTCTGCCCATACCTACATGTGATTGGTTGAAATCTTTCCTTGGTTTAATTTCATTAGAATTAGGGTTTTAGGTGAAATCCCTAGAAGTTTTGCTTGTTGGGTTTGTTTTTCGATTTGGTTGTGTACTGGCTCTGAGCTTAGAGGATGTAGGGACTTCAGATCACCTTAGTGTCTACCAGTCTTCTTGAGAGTCTGACCATTTATGAAATCTCCCCTTATTGAGAAATCCGCTTTGAGTTTTCTCTTTTCAAAACTTCGATAAGCTTGCGATTGAAAGTTTGGATTTTCATTTTTAAAAAGGAATACAAAATTAGTTGTTCTTGACTTATTTGTGATTCTAAACAAATTAGTCCTTGGTTTGCTTGTGACCAAGTAAAACATCCTCAAAAAGATTTTTTGTAAGCTTTTTACTTCAAATAAGGCTTTTTAGTTTGTAGACCTTAAGTTTGCTTTATTCAATAGTTTTCTCAAAGATTTGCTTTACTTATAGTTTTAAATGTTTTTTAACAAAAAATGAAAGATCTCTTTTCAAAAAAGCTTGTTCTTAGTAGCATTTGAGTTTTCAAATTAAAAGAGAAATTCTTGTGGAAATAATTAGTTGTCTCGTTTTTGAGTGGATTGAAACGAATACTCTTCTTTTGATTTGATCGTTAATGAAAGATTTGTGTTTTTAAATATTTGAATCCTCCAACTCTTTCTTAGCTAGAACTTCATTGAAGAGAAAAGATTAGTTAGTCATCTTAAGTGCATTGTTTGTAGTGATTTTGAGTCGAGTCTTTGCACCATCAGTTTCATCTCCATCACCTTTTGACTTAAATCAAAAACCACTAAAAATCACGCTTAATATAAAATCAATCTAGCAATTTTTTTGTTTCTAGGGCTCTGATACACCAATATAGCTTAGGCTAGTATCTTGGAGTAGGGAGTAATTAACTCTCCAAGATAAGTAAAACAAACAAGTAGCTTTATCTTGTGGTAGGAGAAATCCAATTGTTGCATTTATGCTATGGGAAAGCTCCTCTTAAAGGAGAAGCACGCGATCGTGTTTGAACCAGTGTGGAAATCAATCCTTCCTCATTGTGAATGACGCTAGATATTCACGTATTACAAACGGTAAACCTCAGATTATTGTCGAGGAGCCTGGGGTCACTTGTTGGTAAACCTCGGTTTATGTCGAGGAGCCTTCAAGGGGATTCAGCTTGCTACTCTGCCCTTGCGTGCGTATCGGATCGTAAACTGTTCCCCCAGGTATATTTGTTTATGTTGGTAACCTTAGTGACCATATTCTTTAGGATTCTTCCTAAGGTGACGGTGGCGGGAAGATCCCACTGTACCTGGAGCAGACGTCGGCTAGACTCACTTGGATTTTATGGGGGGTTCTCTTCACTCGAGACGGTTAAGTGGAGAAACTTATGCCAGTCTATTCATTAAGCAGGTTGCCGGGGTAACTGTTCCAACTGCTATTTCTGTATCGAACTCTACGACGTTGGATTTCATCACCAACTAGTGTTTTCAGTCCGGAAAGTTACTATTTATGTGTGTTTGATCTCTTAGATTTTTTAGGCGTGTGATTCAATTTGTTTGGTTCTTTAGAGACTTTAGGTCGTTTTCATTGAGATTTTATTTTGTTTGCGTGTGAAGTAGTTAAAAGTCTTTAACTGTGGCTGAATTACCGAGGCATTCCCGTAGACTTCGGGGCCAATCCCCTGAGTTTG
>APFE031686884.1:0-21680 GCA_000404065.3 Pinus taeda
CCCTTTTTCCACCATTTTCCTCTTTTTCATCATCACTATCAACTCAATAAAGGTAGTAAATCATAGATTTTGATAAGGTAACAAATCTTACATGTCTTATTTTTCATATGCATTAATGTTCCTTATTTTTATATTAAAAAGTGCATTAGCTACAAAATTAACATGATTCTGCAACCATTTTATAAATCTGTATCTACCTCCATGGTTCGTGGGGTTCTGGTGCACTAATGAAGCAATATGGGTAGTTGAGGATCGATCCCCTCATGAATCTCCTCCTATTCACTCGAGCCAATTCATCAAAGGAACCACATAGTGGCGCAGTCAAAGATACAGGTCAACACGTAGCAACAAGAGTCCAAGCACAACATGCTTTCTCAATTTTCTTTCCAAATAGAAAATCGATGAAATAATGCTTTTCCTGTCTAGTTTCATTTTTGAATTAGGATTGAACAACAAACATGTAGGCATAAAAGTCTCAACTGATTGAGCATGCATTTTATATAAATATGTATCCTCTGTAAATGATAGGAGGAAGGAAGTATTAAGTTAATTGTTGAAGAAATTGTGAACTAAACCTTCATTCTTGTATTAATTTGAAGTTACTTTTCTAATTTGATTTGTATGTGATTGTGAATCATACCTACTGGATGTGGAGGGCCCCTACAGACAGTCAAGGTTTTTAGTTTTATTCTCATTTCATTGCTTTATGATTTTTTTCAATCAACTTCTTTATGTTATCACTGCATTCTAGTTTAATTACTTCATTGTTTCCATTATTTCGTATAACTCAGATTCTTTCGTTTACCATTTCATATTTCGTTATGCTTGCAGTCATTTAATAGATTATTCCTTCAATGTTTTTCACTTCATCATTGCTAATACTTCCATGCTTTCTAGAATTAGAAAGTATATTACTCTGCAGTTTGTAATTAGATATTTCTTTCGTACTCTTTAAGATCAGAATTTGTATATATATTTTGTAGATGAGCTTTTTCCAATACATTGTTTTCATAGCAACAAAGTGTTTATATAGATTCATAATCTTAGGATGAATAACATAAGACATTTTAGATTGATAATCAATTAGATATGATTTTGATATATTAATATAACAATAGCTTAACTCTCATTTATTATAACAATATCTTAAATTTCATGTATTAATTTGTAGAAATCTAACTCTAATGAAAATCTAGATAACAAAAAACATCTCAAAATAAACAAAACCATCATCTTACTAAACGAAAGAATAGTCTTCTAGCATATATAGTGCACCTGCACTTCATAGGTTTACCAACTCCAGTCGATAATTTATTCTTGCAATTTAAGAGCATTAACTTGACCAAACATTTTGGCATTGTTGCTGGGGAAGTGTAAATAGAAGCCTTAAAAAAAAACCATCAAATAAAAACATGACATGCATAGGGAAAGAGACTCTAGAGGTAGGTTCATAGGTCAGGGAAGAAGTTCAATTCCTACATCATCACTCACTCCACCACGACCTCATAGTGTGACACCACCCACACAAAATTGAATTCCATCCATAGCAGGCCAATATAGACTTCCTGAAGTCTTAAGATCCGAAATCCAATCTAAAAATCCACCAACTTCATCGAGGGAGTTTGTTATTGAAGAAGACCCTACATCTCCAACAACTGGAATAATTTTTCTATCTTCAACTGGAGAACAACTTCTAGCTCAAGAGTTAGAAATTCCTTCTGAAGAAGAAGAGGAAGAAACTTACCTTAAACCATTGATAGAGGAACCAGAAGAAAAACTAAATAATATTGTTGTAGAACTAGATATCTCTTCTGAGAAATTCATCATGGCTGAAGAAGGAGAAGGAGAAGTACACAATTTCAATGGTGAACAACATAGTATTGGAGGAGGAGGAGGAAACAGAGGAGGTGGAAAGGAGGGTGGTAGAGATAGAGGAAGAGGAGTTCCAGAACCTTTTGGATTCCCTATCCTTGATGAGGATACAACATTAACAATGAACAATATCTCACCCTCTATTCTCCCCAATTTTCATGGAATAAGTAATGAAGACCCAAATACATTTCTCTTTGAATTTAATGTATTATGTAGATCATATGATTATCTGCATGATGCTCAAAAATTAAAATTGTTCCCTGCCACCTTAAAGGATGCAGCATTAAAATGGTTTATGAGTTTAGAAACAAATTCTATAAGGACATGGGCACATATGAAAGATGCATTCTTAGAGAAATACAAGGATTATTGTATGCCTCATAAAATCAAATATGTAGTCTTCAAAATGGTACAAAAATAAGATGAGAATATTGAAGACTTTGTCAAGAGATTTGTTTATAATATCAAAAGGGAAAAAATGAATAATCTTGATGAGGAAAATTTGAAATATCTCTTACTCAAATCCATTAAAGATGAGTGGATTGATCTTCTCAATCTAATGGGAAAAGGAAATATTCCTCGGTAACTGGCTTGGTGATCAATCATGGAAATAATTACTCCACCCACCCACTCCTGCACCTTTCCTAGTAACTCATGTTTCATTGACCCTTTGCAAATATTTGTGATCTATGTGTACATATTTCAAGAGGTAAAGTAAGAACAGGAAAAATTTCAAGGGATCCTCTTTTACCAAGAGTAAATAAATATGCAGCCGAGAAAATAAGTAGGGTAGAAATAGCTATTTTGCTTGATAACTTTAAAAAAAAAAATTATGGAGTTTCAATGAGCAAATTAACACCCTTAAAATACCAAGCAAGCAAAAAGTCGAAAATGTTGCATTGTCCATCTTTTGTCCTAGGTGTAGAAAGAAACATGCTCTAAGAGAATGTCCTTTAGATTTAAAAACATAGAAACTTGTGTTATATGTGTGGAAAATCAAGAAACAAAATAATGTCCCTCTATACCAAGTCTTAAGGTTGTGTTTAGTGAAGAAGGAATGCCAAATCAAGTAGACCCCCTTTACTTTATTGCCAAAAGACCATGGCAAAATCATCAAACAAATCAAACTCAAGGTTTTAATCCTCAACAATTTGCACAATCTTCACAAAATAATTGTAATCCACCTATGCCATGCAGCCTTGGGCTCAACCACCACAATATTGGAATCAAGGATGGAAAAATCCTTATGGAATATATTCTCAATATCAACAATATCTGCCACCTTATCCAAATTTTCCAGCACAATACTTCCCTCAAACCAACCAGTTACCTCAAGCTCAAAATGAAAATGAAAATCCACAACTTTCTTTGCCATTTGCACAAAGACTAAATCAAGTACCCATTCAACCACTCCCAAATCCAAACAATAAAATTTCACAACTTTTTACAACTTAGAAGGACAGAATCCTCAAACTTATATGATAACTCCATTTGATGAATAATGTTCAATTAAGGTCTGGTAGAGTATTAGAGAGGAAGAAACCATCTGTTATTATTCAGGAAACATAAAAGAATTCTCAAAAAGATAATAATAACTCTAAAGAAGAAATTTTCCTTCCTAAAAAAAAAATATTGAAAAAGAAATAAATAAATAAATAAATCTCACACATTCTAATAATACTCCTATTATAGAACAACCTTCAGTATCTATCTCAAGACCACCTTTTCTTGAAAGGTTGAAAATTGATAAAGGAGTAGAAAAACAAATCATATTGCCTAATTATGATATGTTAGATGAATTGAAAAATGTCTGTATAAAAATTCCTTGATTACAAGCAATAAAACAAATGCCGATTTTTGCAAAAACAATTAAGGATTTGAGTACTAAAGGATCAGGAAGAAAAAGAAAAGAAATAAAAAGAATTCAGTTAGTTGGGAAGATTGCAGTTATTATGATGGGGAAAACAACAATTTAGAAATATTTAGATCCAGGAAGCCCCATTGTAAAAACACACATCAATGGAACTGAAATACCAAACACTCGAATTGATCTAGGAGCAGCCATAAACATAATGAGCAAACAAACTATGGACAAATTGAAGCTTCCTAATCTTCAATACACACCAACGGTGTTACAATTAGCAGACAGGTTTGCAATCAAACCTGATGGTGTGTTAGAAGATATATATGTATCCTTAGATTCTTAGGAATATCCTATTCATTTCATGATTCTAACACCCAAGAATAATTTAGGAGGACATCGATTAATTTTAGGAAGGCCATGGTTAGCTACTACCAATGCCTTTCTTAATTGTAGATTAGGAGACATGCTTATCTCAGATGGAAGCTTGACAAAGAAATTTACATTGTACCCAACTGCAAAAACAATGATAGAAGTAGAAAATGAAAAATGGATGGATGAAGATAATGATATACAACCAGTTTTCACTATTTAAAAAATAAATGAGGAGGATCAAATTTTAAATTTAGTAGAAAATCATGAACCCTCTTTATATTGTGAAAATAGTCAAAATTTTCAAGAAAATGTAAAATTGAATATCTATCATCTAGACAAATGTCTTTACATTCTATGGAAAAAATTGGAAATTATTCAATAGAAATTTTTCCAAGAAAAAACTGTGAACATCGATGAAAACCTGGAAGAACTATAGAAAAAGAAACTGGTATAAATATTACAAAAACACTCTTTTGCCAACCACGAAGGAGAATGAATCTAAACTTAAAAGAATTTGTTAAAGAAGAATTGCAAAAATTGTTAAATGTAAATTTCATCTATCGAATATTTGGAAATCAATGAGTTTCACCCCTAGTAATCGTTCCTAAGAAAAATGGAAAATGAAGAGTATGCATTGATTACAGAGAATTGAATAAAGCAAATTTGAAAGATCACTTTCCACTTCCTTTCATAAATCAAGTTTTAGATACATTAGCAGGGAAGAAATATTTCTCATTTTTGGATGGTTTTAGTGGGTATAATCAGATTCAAGTAGCACTTGAATATCAAGACAAAACCACATCCACCTGTCCATGGGGGACTTATGCTTACTGAGTACTTTCTTTTGCGTTATGCAATGCTCTAGAAACATTCCAAAGAGAAGTACTAGGAATTTTCTCTGATCTTATTCATGATTGTGTGGAAGTGTATATGGATGATTTTATAGTTTATGGAAATTCTTTTGAAGAAGCACTTGAAAATTTAGAAAAAGTTCTCATAAGATGCAAAGAATAAAATCTTTCATTAAGTCATGAAAAATGCTTTATGATGTTTAATGAAGGAATTGTTTTAGGTAACCATAATTCAAGAAATGGAATTAAGGTAGAAATTATCAATCTCAAGTTGTCAATGCGATGTTAGGAGTTTTATTGGTTTTACTGATATTATAGAAGATTCATATAAAACTTCACAAATATTGCATCTCCACTCTTCAAATTACTCACCAAAGACTGTGAATTTAGTTGGAACCCTGATTGTCAAAAGGCTTTTGAAACTTTGAAAAATAATATCTCTAAAGCACCCATCTTAAAAGGACCTACTTGGAAATTTCCTTTTCATATATCAATTGATGCTACATATACAGCTCTAGGAGTTGTGTTATGAAAAAAAGACCTCACTCCTTATGCCATTTATTATACCAGTAAAAATTTAACTCATGCATAATTGAATTATACTGTAACTGAGAAGGAGTTTTTAGTTGTCATTCACGCCATCAATAAATTTAGACATTACATTACTTTCTATGAAACTTTCATTCATACAGACCATCCTTCCATTATATATTTAATGAATAAACCATTTACTAATGGTAGAGTAACGAGATGACTATTACTGTTACAAGAATTCAATATCACCATTCTAGACCGACCTGGAAAACAAAACACAATTGCTAACTTTTTATCTAGAATTCAAAATGATAACAATGGTAATACATGTAGAGGATATGTTTCTTGATGAATATCTTTTTGTAGTGTCTACTAAATCACCTCGATTTGCATATATTGCCAATTATTTAGTTTCAGGAAAGTTGCGCTCCTATTTGTTTCCTAGAGAAAAGAGAAGAATAATGCAAACAAGTGCATATTATTCATGGAAAAATGAAGAATTTTACAAGAAAAGACCAAATCTCATCATTTGAAGGTGTGTAAGAGAAGATGAAATACCTGAAATACTTAAAGCATGCCATGATGAACCATGTGGAGGTCATTTCGCTGACAAAACAACTGCTTATAAAGTCCTTCTCTTAGGATATTATTGGCCTTCCCCTTTTAAGGATGCAAAGGAATATGTGAAGAGGGGTGATAGCTATCAAAGAATGGGGAAACTTGTTCCTTTAGACAAAATACCACTACAGCCTTAAGTACTCATTGAACCTTTTGAAAAATGGGCTTTGGATTTTGTTTGACCAATTAATCCATCTTGGAAACAAAAAAAATATATTGTTGTATGCATTGATTATGTTACTAAATGGGTGGAAGCTAAAGAACTTTCTTTTTCTACTGAAAATGTTGTAGTTTCATTTCTTTTTGAGGATATTTTTACTTATTTTGGTGTCCCAAGAAAAATTGTAACAAATCAAGGAAAGAAATTTACATCCAAAGTAGTGCAAAAGATAGTGGAAGAATAAAAAATCAAGCGTCTACTCCATACCATCCATAAGCAAATTGACAAGTAGACTCTACCAACAAAGTGATTGAAGCAATCCTTACCAAGACAGTTCACTTTCATAGAAGAGACTGGGCAGAAAAGCTTCGATAAGATTTATGGGCTTACCGTACCACATGGAGAAACACTACAAGACATACTCCCTATGAACTTGTTTATCGAAAGTAGGTCCTATTTCCAATTGAGTTCCAGATTCAGACGTACAAGACAACAGTCAAGTTGGGACTTGACTTATCAAAACCATAAAAGCAAAGAATGGGACAACTCAATGAGATTGATGAAATAAGGCAAGATTATATCCAGAAGAATAGTTTAGTCTAGCAACAAATATCTAGATGGCATGATAAATACATCAAAGAAAGAAAATTTCAGCCATGAAACTGGGCATTACTCTTTGATTCAAAGTTCAAAATTTTCCAAGGAAAATTTCAAACTCACTATCCTGGGCCTTATGAGATTGAAAATGTTTCTGATAATGGAGTAGTCAAAATTAAGACTATCGATGATGAAAAATTTCCTCTCCTAGTGAATGGACATCGACTCAAGATCTAGCACAAATCAATGACAAAAGAGGAATTTGTAAAGATTTTCCAGGACAACTCTGATTTGAAGTTGGTTAAGAAGAATTCTTCTTCTTCTCCACCTTAAAATTTTCTTGTTCATATACATATATATAAAAAAAGTAATAATAATAATAGTAATAATAGTAATAAATAAATAATATGTATAAACATGAAAACCAACAATTGTTGGCATGTTTATACAGAAAATTCAAGATGAAAACAAAGAATTCTTGGCATATTAAATTTTCTTTGCATTTTATTTTCTAGAAATCCATCTTCTTTTATCCCTTTCTTTTCAAAAATAATAAATAGCTATAGAATCATTGATTTTCTGCAGCTCTGATGACTTTCTGCAGCCAATGTGACATACATCTTTGATCATGCAATTGAAGGAATGATTGACTCCCTCCACTACAAAGTACCTAAATACAACATAAGAGGCAACCAAAGGTTAGCGAGAAAATAAATCAAAGGTATACATTTTTTTTATTTAATAATAGGGGTCAACACATTACATATATTAATTTTAATACATGGTACTACCAAAAAATCAAAATCATTATTGCAAAGAGTTGGTCATGTCATGTCAAATATTGCATAATCCACCATTCACTTACTGTCATCATCACTCATATCTCGATCCATTGAATTGGGCACCCAAAACACAAGCATGAATGATCTTAACGGTTAAATTCTACCTCATTATCTTATACATTCACTACCTACACTCTCATTTTTCCATCACTCACAATCTCAACCTCTCCTCTCTGAAAAGCCTACCAAGCCATCTTACCCTATCAAACAAACTAGTCGTGAAACAAAGATTCTTGGCCATGGGTGTGATAGTCAGAACAGAGCTGAAAGGCAAGAAAGTTTTGGAGGGGTATCCACAAACAAAATAATTACTGCAGAAAACATAGTGGCTCAAATTTGTAGAGAAATTCGATGGCTTCTATAGAGCAGTGACCAAATCCTTTGCCAGAGCCTTTGATGGAATCGAATTGGAGATAGGGGACATGAAATTCACAGTGACAGTCATTTATAGCCGAAGCCACTAGACTGCCACGGATTAGAGAGAAATAGTGCAATAATATAGGTATTGAAATAGAGGATTGGAAGGTTTTCCTAAAGAAACCATCCATGGACACCACCATTTTCAAGAAGCGCATCCCAAGAACAACATTGAAAATAAGTGGAGGAACCTACTTCTAATAATCCAAAAATTGTTACCTGTGAAGGAATGTTTGGATGTATGTTTTTCTAACATATTCAATAGCTAACGAATTTTCTTGAAGAAAATGAGAAAAACCCTTCCATATTTCTTGTTGAATAGTTTTAGAAAGATGTCAGGAAATGTTCAGAGGAGAATTCAGTTTATACATAATACAATGTATTACCATGATGTAGTCAAAACACTTGTTGAATTTCATCTCCAAAACATAGGTGATAATTGGGAGAGATTTTTAGTAAGAAATCACTTTCAGGAAGAAACTCATGGGTAGCCAAATAGCAGCAGACCTAAGAAGGGAAGGAAAAGAAGAACTAATAATACATAGGAACAAGAACCACAACAACTACAGAAACTATCAGAAGATGACATCCCACTTGTAGAAGTTTTAGAGAAAATAAACAAGATAAATGTTAGAAGAAAGAAAGCCAGAAAAGAAACAGAGATTTCATCTCAAGCAGAGAAGCCTAAAACAGAAAGGAAGAAAACTCAAAAGACCCATGCCATAGCTCTAATAAGGAGTGCCAGACTCAACTTAGCAAAAGGACTACCCTCAAAGAGCACAGATCATGTCAGTATATAAATAGAAGAAAACTTAGAAGCCGAAGAAGAAGATTCTAGAAATCCTCCAAGAGTTTCATCTACAAGGGTTTCATCACCAAGGATTTCACCATCGAGGGTTTCATCACCAACTGTCACATCGCCTCCTCGGAGTTGAAGATGAAGAATGTGAGAGATTGATCTGGTGCAGCAAGAGATCTATGATTATATTGAGTCATTGGAGAAAAGGGACGCAACAAGAACATCAAATTCCCATCTAAGAGGAAGAAGAAATTCAGTTTAATGATCCACAAGAACCTCCAGTAGTCAATATATTGAAACAAGAAATCTTCAAACTGGAGACATTAAACAGGTATATCAAAAATGAAAATCTAGCCTTGAAAGCACAAAACGAAATTCAAATAGCTAAGAGTGACAACCTTCTCTTACATCTAAGTATGTGGTTTAATAAGAACAAGAAACTGAAGAAGAAAAACAAGGCTTTAGTGAAACAGGTTATAAACTTGAATACAAGATCCTCATGAGGAAATCAAGGATGGAAATTACTAGAAAGAAAGTGAAAAACATGAAGTTAGATGTACTGGCAGAAGTGTCAAAGCAAATGCAGTAGCTCAAGATATCAATTTTGTAGTTTGTATGAGGACATACAAAATCTCCAGTGTGGGGGAATGTAGAGTTCCATAATTGTTTTGTTTCGACACCCTTTTTCCACCATTTTCCTCTTTTTCATCATCACTATCAACTCAATAAAGGCAATAAATAATATATTTTGATTAGGTAACAACTTTTACATGTCTTATTTTTCGTATGTGTTAATGTTCCTTATTGTTATATTAAAGAGTGCATTAGCTACATGATTAACATAATTTTGCAACCATTTTATAAATCTGTAGCTACCTCCATGGTTTGAGGGGTTTTGGTGTGCTAATTAAGCAATTAAGCATATGGGTAATTGAGGATCGATCCCCTCATGGATCTCCTATTCGCTCGAGCCAATTCGTTGAAGGAACCACATAGTAGTGTGGTCAAAGATACAAGTCAACATGTAGCAACAGGAGTCCAGGCATAACACATTTTCTCAATTTGCTTTCCAAATAGCAAATCGACGAAATAATGATTTTACTATCTAGTTTCATATTTGAATTAGGATTGAAAAAAAAACCTGTAGGCATAGAAGTCTCAACTGATTGAGCACAGATTTTATATAAATATGTATCCTCTGTAAATGATAGGAGGAAGGAAGTATTAAGTTAATTGTTAAAGAAATTGTGAACCAGGCCTTCATTCTTGTATTAATTTGAAGTTACTTTTCTAATTCGATGTGTATGTGATTGTGAATCATACCTACTGGATGTGGAGGCCCCCTACAGACAATCAAGGTTTTTAGTTTTATTTTCATTTCACTGCTTTATGATTGTTTTCATTCAATTGCTTTCTCCTATCACTGCATTCTAGTTTAATTACTTCACTGTTTCCATTATTTCGTATAACTTAGATTATTTTTTTTACCATTTCTTATTTCGTTATGCTTGTAGTCATTTGATAGATTAGTCCTTCAAAAATTTTTGCTTCATCATAGTTAATCTTTCCGTCCTTTCTAGAATAAAAAATTATATCAATCTACAGTTTGTAATTAGAGATTTCTTTCACACTCTTTAAGATAAAAATTTGTATATATATTTTGTAGATAAGATTTTTCCAATACTCTATTTTCATAGCAGCAAAGTGTTTATATAGATTCATAATCTTAGGATGAATAACATAAGAAATTTTATAATGATACTCAATTAGATACGATTTAATAAATTAATCTAACAATAGCTTAACTCTCATTTATTCTAACAGTAGCTTAAATTTCAAGTATTAATTTGTAGAAATATAACTCTAATGAAAATCTAGATAACAACAAAAATCTCAAAGCAAACAAAACCATCATCTTACTAAACAAAATTATAGGCTTCTAGCATATAAAGTACACTTGCACTTCATAAGTTACCAACTACGGTCGATAATTTATGCTTGCAATTTAAGAACATTAAATTGACCAAACAACCTTCTTTGAGATTTCATGGCAGTCCCTTGCCATGCAATCCCCTGCATCATACTACCATAAACACATAACTGCTAGTGCATAAATAAATATAACGATATACCATTTATTATTATATTTGTCTGCCTTTTATTCAAGGGACCATAGATAGAATTGTGAGGATCTTAAGGAAGCATAAGATTCATTCTTCCTTTTGACCCCTTAACACTATCTGAAGTTCTCTTCATTCTGTTAAATACCCTATTAATCCTAGAGATGGAAAGGGTGTTTACATTAGTCCCTGTTCTTGTGGAACTCCTTATATTGGTGAGACCATCCGATCCATTAACCAAAGGATTTTTGAACATGTTACCGACCTTAGGCACCGAATAGCTTGCTCCTCTGCTTTGGCAGAGCATGTAGAAAAAACAAATCATCACATTTGCATCGAAGAAGCTAAGGTTATTGTGAGGATTGACCAAGTTCATCATCGTAAATTTAGGGAGGCCTTAGAAATCGAAAAGGGACGTGTTAATTTAAATAGAGATGATGGCTGGAGTATCAGCAGAAATTGGATTCCTACGCTTTCTTCCTAAAAAAAATTCTTATAGATTTTTTTTTGAATAATCTTTAATATTTTTGTAATTTTTATTCATTAATGAGGTTATTTAATATAATATTATATTCATTAATGAGGTTATATAAGGTGTTTATCATTTTTATATATTAAAATTAAATTTCTATTTTTTTAACCTCTTTTTTATATGTTAATTTATTCTCCTTAATTAGTTTTCTCCTAACCTTGTGGTAAAATCTCTTTCTATTTTTTCCCTATTTAATATGATTATACTATATAGTTTTATAAGGTTGACTATCGAGTATTAACAAATAATTATTTGAATAAGATTAAAATATTAATTCCTTTTATAATATCATTTATTGATAATACCCAATTTATGACTCTTAAAAATATTTTTAATATATATTAATTAATTTAGTTGTAAAGGGTTATTATTTTTCTAAATTATAACTTTTGACATCATTAATTTATCCAAAAATAATAATAATAATCGTTTTATTTCTTTCCCTTCCTTTTTGGTCATTAACCTTTTCTATTTCCTACCCTCAGTCAAACTAGTTGTTATCCATAACGGCTAGTTAGCAGCTCTCTACATCTATTTATCTAAATTCCTAGACCAGATTCCTCATCTTGCCCTGAAGATGAACCACATTGGCTGGTTCGAAACGCATCAACGAGAATCTATCTTATGTGATTTCTTCTGAAATATGTTATGATAATTATTATGGATCAGAGAAGTCTAAGTTCAAAAATATACCATTTATCTTACCTTGTTGTGCCAAACACGTTGCTTGCAACTAAACACATCCATGGAATCTCTCAAGGGACTCCAATCCTTCGACAGATCCACCTATATCTAAAGACTAGCTAATATACCTTTCAAGTACATGTTCATGAATACAACATGTATCCACATAATGTCAGACAAGATCAAGATTAAGAATACTTCATGTAGGAAAATAACTCATTTGTTTGGAATTAGGGTTTCTAAACATAGGCAAAGGAATTATTACCTGGTTCCTTTCTTTTACCTTTACCCTACTGCAACTGAGTCTTACTATATATTGCCATGTCACCCAACTGTTAGTTATATAAACACATCAATTATTACCTCGTCACGATAATACCAAGCATGTTCCTTGCAACCGCTCACACATGTCAACCACATGTTCCAAATATCAAGACAATCATGTCTATCAATTTGAAATCAACTTTTAAAAACAATCATGTCATAATCCATAGTCAACTCATAGTCATTAAACATAATGCTACAGTTATCACCTACTACACTCAAGTACATATCAACTCACTCGACACATATATAGTAGTAAAATCATCTCAAAACAAGATGATTTGAACACATACTCATATTATGCAATTAATCAAACATTCAATCAATTTGCAACCATACCATGTTAAATAAATCAACTAGATGACATAATAGACACCAAACACTCAAACACCCAATAGATGAAATAATCAAGCAGTCACGCACTAAGTATACTACATAAGCAAACACATACCTTAGTGTATCTTAGGGGAGGCAATCTTTTCTGTGCAATCAATCCATATTAGGATGGTATATCTTCACAATATATTAACCCAAACGTAAATAAGATCATGATATCCAAAATATTCACTAGCTAACATGTTTACATCATAACTCATAAGAATTTATCATTTATGCATAGCAATCACATATGTATAATCGGTATAGATTAGTAACACACAGTGCAACACAATAAGTCGATTCATACTTGAATGTTGCAACCCTAACCATCTGCATAGGCCAATCCAATTTAGCATGATATATATGATGTCAAGATCTTAATGAAATAACCCTAATCATCAAGTTGCTAGTATATAACGACAATTAGTTAACATATAACATGCTCATCAACAACATATGACCTAATGATCAAGATAACTATCATATAACAACAACAAGTTAACTTATAGCATACTCATCAACAATATATAACATGATCATCAAGTTATCTAATATAAAACGACCATAGCAATGCATACAACCACAGGTTACTATCATTCATGACTATCTGACACATGTGCATATGACTATATTAATCAACTATCATCTATCATGTACGTAACCATAACATCAAAAGATGTACATAAACCTAATGTATATAAACCTAATCAATATAACAATCCTTAACTTACATACCTATATGGCGATCTGCTCTTACCCCAAGGTCTAATGTTGCAACCTCATTATGATGATCTACATCTCCTACTCTATCTCAACCAACACATTAGCATCATAACAACCAGTAGCACCATGATGACCTAAATTTCATACCATGACTTCACAAGGCATGTTTGACCTACTATTCATGCATAACTATAACCAAGACCATACATGCATAACAACTACATATAGACATATAGCACATGAGTACCAAACCATACACATATCATTCTAGCTAGAGTCTAGTCATCAATGCATGACCATATCAACCTCACAAACCATGAACTCATGCATGACAACAAGCATTACTCCATTGTACACATTGCCACATGCAAACATCAACATGCATAAACAATGCCAAATCAACTACACATATGCATAAACACGTGTAGTTGAGCATAAGTGATCAATTATTGTAATCAACCTACAAAAATGATACATGTAATCAAACCTACAAGAATGTAGCCTAGCATAGAAGGATGTAAGTAGGCGACATATAATCAACATGTAAGCGAGACATAATCCATATGTAGCCAGTCACATACTCATGACCAATATATTTCACAAAATAAATATCAAAATATCCATAACAACCATACACAAAATAAATATCAAAATATCCATAACAACCATACTACAACCATATTCAATCATCAAGCCAATGCAACAAGCACATGAAATGCAAGTATAAAAGACACACATGCAGGTGACATGCATGCATGGCTAACACATTCAACCCATCCAGTCTGAGAGTTGAACCATGCTTTAATGCCACTCTATAACACCCTCCTCCCACATCCACCCAAGTAACCATGCTAACCAGGGTAAACATGAGACAAGAGGCTAATATGATCAGATTCGACCTCCTAGGTGACCTTAAGGAAGTGGAATCGATGGAACATCACAAACAATAATCCAACATCATCAATAGAAGCCTCAAGAGACAATTCAGTGATTTATACAACCTGTCGTTGGGTCCCACTATTGTTATAGGCCTCTGAGGCCATAGTTGCTCTCATGTTATGGCAAGGGAGTGACCAGAGACCTAAAGTCTCTCTCATAGGCATGCCCACCAGTGACTATGGACTCAAGTTGCTAGTTCTGTGCTAGCAACCCTAGGATTTAAGCCACCTTTTTAGGCCCAGAGCCCAGGCCACTGCCTAGAATGGATTGTAAGCTCAGAATCAAGTAAAGTACAGGGAAAAAAATGATGCAAAAGCAATAATCTCAACAAGACCTTAACCAGACCCTTACTACCCATGACAGGTATTTCATCAAACATATCATTGACATGTAACCTACATGTGTCAACAACACAATTTAGTGTAGGGATCTCATACTTATCTGAGAATTATATGAACCATTATTCCCTCATGTCATTTGATGCATTATCCTCTATTAGGTCATAGACACATTATCCATCCATATACAAGTAAAAACATTATGAGATCCATACATAGATGTTGTTATAAAATGTGCACATAACCAACATAATAGGAAAATAAATACAATAAACATATTAGCCATCAAAATCCATATATACATCAGTACATTTGCACATAGAAATCAAGGAAATGAATTTCTCATTAATGAATGCAGTCAACCAACTAGAGATGGGACTAACATGTTCCACCCGACCATAGAATGGTTGAGCCAAATCTCTCTTCAACCATTCACCCCTGTGTCATATTCCAAGCATGAATGTGGGACTCAAACCAAGATAATTCAACCAGGGCATACCAAGGCTAAACTACCTCACTCTCATCAATAGAAACTAGGCTTTACCGTAATCCACGTTGGATCACTAGGCCAACATAATCAACACATCATAACAATATTTATCGTGATCTCCACCCAATCACTAGGCCAAACAAGTAGGGATGCCACCAGATTTCTCCACGTACACTGTGAGGAAGTTTCGTGTCTCCTAGTCTCTTAGGCTTTACCGCAATCTAAACTCGAATCACTAGGTCCTATATTGAGACCCACTCTCTAGGCTTTACTGCATATCCCAAACTCGGGATTACTAGGACGAATGGAGAGAAAACCACCTCTTGGCTTTATCATATATCCTGCCATTCACCGGCAAGGATTCTTAGGCCCACCGAGGCAACACAATCCTAAATTTACTACAACCCACAGTCTGGCTCAGGGGTCACTGGGCTAGTGGCTTTATCATGGTCCACAGTCTAGTTCAGGGACCACTAGGCCATGTGTTCTATCATTCGTAGATCCACCCCACTCATCTTCGAATCCATCTGGAAATCCATCTTGACCAAAACATGAGAACCCCATCACATCATGGCTATCTAGAACTAGCAATGTTAGGCTGAAAAACATTGTTACACCTAGAGAAACCCATGCCATGATAGAAAATAACCATATGCAATGGCATGCATGCCAAATCTAGCAAGGAAAATACATATGCAAGTTGATACCTGCAATGAAGCTTGTTGTAGCTACTTGATCCTACCTTTCCTTGCTTGATTTTTGCTTCCTCTTTCCTTCTTTGCCTTTCTTGTTCCAATTCCAAAGTGCTCTAATAAAAATCTAAGTATCCAAGTGTATGAGAGAGAGACAATAATGAGAGTGCTCCAAAATGAACTAACCAAATCCTACCCACTAATCCTCAGAAACCTCTTTATCAATGAGGCCTCTATTTTCTTCATTTTCCATTATTTTCCTTCAATTTCCTCCTCACATGCAACTTCTAACCTTTCACCTTCCTTTTCTCCTAATTTCCATTATTTTCATAAATGAATGTGCCAAAATACCTTTTTGCCTCTTTAATTCCTCATCCATTTCCTTTTCCAATTTCCTTAGCCATAAACAACCAAATGAACACCCACTAGGTTGTCCTACCCACCATTAAGCTTGGAATACGTGTCCCATCATCTGTGGTATCTATATATATTTTACATGGAATTTTCACCAGGGCTATTACAATTATGGCAGAGGAATTCAGGGAATCAATCAGTTAGTTTTTACGTAACATACTTTTCTCGACATTTCCATATCCATCACAATTTACACCAGTCTAGCCACACGTGGATCCATTAAAAGGGTTCCATGACTACAAAACCTTTAATGGGTCTCTATTAATATTGCTTTTAAATTCCAACATAACCTATTTTCCTTCATACTGGGAATCCTCAGATCTTGCCACATTTGGAAAAAATAAACAAGAAATGAACAGGGGAACTAACCAGGTTAGCTTATATTTTAAGCCACAAGGTTTCAAGGTAGCCATTGTTCTTCATGAAGATGAAAATGTGGAAGATAACAATGAAGAAGTTGGCAATCAACCTGAGTAAAATCAACAAGGGTGTGGCTTCATTTAGAAAAATTGTGGTTTCATCCTCTTATTCACAACATAAAAAAATGGATGTTGCATTGTTGGAGAGTACAAAAAAAAACAAATTGTGGCTCTTTTTCAATCTTCTTATTAGCGCCATACAATGGTAAATCACATAGTTTAAAATGGCTCAACGTATCCAATCTAATGAATTTGAGCGTAGTTTTAACATATGTTACTAGTATATGCTAGTGAATGATCTCTAATATAATTGTCAGCACTAACCCACAATTCTCAGTTTTCTTTATTTAATTATCTTTGGTATTCAATTTATGGCTTGGTGAATCTTAAAAATCCTAGCACCAGTGAAACTATAGGTAGCACAAACTGAACTTGTTACTTAATGCATAAATGGGCTTTTGACAAATTCTCATTATGAAAGGCCCAGATGTCAACTGATTGATGAACATGGCATAATAAAGACAATTTATTAAAAATTTTGAAGGCTTTTTCTTCCATTAGCCATGGCACTGGTCAACTTGTAGCTAAATATTTTAGTAGTCAAATTCTTCTGACTTCCTACCAAAATTCATGTGTTTGGGGAATATTCTTTGTCTAAATCTACAGAAAAAAAGAAGAAGCTTAAGGATTTACAAGAAATGGCAAAGGTAAAATCACCAATTTGATTGGTTTCCCTATGAATTTTATTTGGCTCTTTGGCCAATTCTAGATGTGCCAAGAGGATTTAAAAAATCCAAATAGGGGAGCAAATAAATGCAGATCTTATTAAGTTGATCTCTAAAGGGACATAAAAGGAAAATTTTAATTGGTTAGCAGTCTTATCACTTTTCTTAATGCCGCTACTTGCATCAATCATACAACTGCTTGAAGTGTTCGACCTCTAAGAAAACATGTTTTGTCAACGACCATTTCATCCTCGACGATCTTGTTACCTCCCAGGAGAATCTTCATTGGGAAAAGAAAGAATAGATAAAAGGTCTCTTTTGACAAGGCATAGAAAAAATTTAGTGGGATTCCATTCTTATGTGATATAATAGTTGAAGTAGTTAAAACACATTCTTCCAATGCCTCTACTACTTTATGTGTTAATGGAAAACTATCAACAGTGGCTCTACTTCACTAGTCCATTGGATAGAGTTTCATTTTCCCTCTTGTTTATATGTTATTGCAGTCAATTTTATATGATATCTTATTGCATTTGTAGAGCTCAAGAAGAAAATTGACAAACTCACTTCTCAATTATGAGCAGTTACTAATAATCCATTTTGTTGATGGTTGAGTTCTCACTCCCAACCTACCTTTTAACTCTGTTAAAGGAATCTTATCTTATGATTTCGTTGAATATGCAGAGCTAGGTGTTGACTTGACATTTTTGCAAAATTTTCTAGAGATATTGTGAGGAAGGAAAAGATGATCATTGATCAGAGAGAGAAGGCTTTCCAATGTGGCTTAACATGGAAAATCATCTAATTGTGGCATATGGAAATTCCTATTAGAAAGAAAGCTTCAACTTTGGGCAACCCAATATGTTCCCTTTTAAAACCAAATCATTATCATGGTTAGAAACATGGCTGCAAGTCATGATTTCAATCTTCCTAAATAATTCCTATTGTAGGATGCCAACAATGGAATATGTTTCTTTAACCCTTTCTCTAGGAGAAGCAAAAAGGTAGGAAAAGGGATCTATTGTTGGTTTTCTTGAACCTCTACTTGTTTTCTAAACAGGATGGAAGGATTGGTCTAGCATATATTTGTATTCAAGGGATATTGTCAGTGGAAAAATGGGTTATCGAGGCCTTGGACAAAAATTTGACCCGAGAGATACTTGTATAGAATTTCATATGCAATCACACATGTAGAATATATAACGGAGAAATATGAATGTTGCATAGTGAGCTCAAAGATTTAAGATATATAGTTAGTTTAGTCTTAAGTAGATATGGCAAGCATGTCAGTTGGTTTTTCAATAATTGTGTTGTTATGATGAATACCATCAACACTACAATATTTTAGTGTTTCTTTGTGGCCTAAACAACTACCTCATGGAGAAAGTCTTAGTGATCTCATGCCCACAGTTTATGGGCAAGCCATAAAATTAGTGATTGTTTCTTATATTAACTTGTATATATAGGGGCAACTCTCCCCTCACTTGTGCATTGTTCAAGATGTTAAAACCATATCTTGGGTATTAATTATCTACCTTATATCTACATTGTGTTTTAACCAAGGTGTCAAAATTAGGGTTTGACTACTCAACTGTATGAACATGAACATTGGTTTCTGTGGTTGTGAAAAATAGTATCTATAACTCGAAAGAAGTTATTTTTTCATGTGCTTTGTGCATGACATGTGACAGTTGGCCAGTTCACTCTAGCCTCCTATTTTACAATAATGGCATTGTTAAATAGAGAAGTGGAGATCATGAATGCAATTTTAACACCAATGTACATTTCCAATTTATCTTAGACACTGCTAATGGCTACTAGAAGTGTGATTGTTGTGGGAGGCCAACATAGGACACAATACATATGAACTGCAGAAAGAATATCTATGTAAAGACTGCCACTAAATTCTACAACCTTGTAGGCTATCACACTTGTGCATCCTATTTTGGCTTTATTGCACCACATAAATAATGGGGTGAAGATACATAAAGGTCACCCCACCTCCCAATATTGACTAACCTAGGAAAAATTATTGAACCAATAAGTACAAGCACGCACAAATGAGGGAGGAATCCCCTAATATTTGTAAGAAACCATTCTCTAAGATTAATGTTCACTCAATTACTATGCATGCCAAACCACCTACGCTTGGCCCAAGAGGTGGTCATTTAAGACCACAAGTAAAAATTGAAATATTCTAACATTCCCATTAATGTTTATTTGATGAAAAATACATCATTACATTTGAAAAAAACTATTGCATCACTTTGGGCTCGTATAGAAGTTGACATTATACCATAAGATAAAGAAGGTATCATGGTACTTGTTTGTAGAATCACTTTGTACTTTCTTAATGAAAGAGGTATCATGGTACTTTTTGTAGAATGAATTTGTATCTCAACAAAGGAGGGTGACTTGGGTTAAATCATATCATTAAAATGAAATCGATGCTTTCATAATCTAGAGGTCATTTCCAGTAAATGTGCTCATACTCAAGCATGATATTTTGAGGAAGACCTTTGTGCAAACTAGTTTAATGTAAGTTTCACTCAAAGAATGAAACTCTCTCTCTCATGAATTGAAATGAATATTAAAGTGGATAATAAAATCTCCCATGGCTTTGAATGAATTTTGTACCTAAAAATATAGGGACAAGTTTGGTAGTTTTACTGAGATTAGAATGGTTGGAAGCTCCGAAAATGCAGGGTTGAAGCCTTCAAATAAGGCCTTTGAGATGTTGTGTGATGCATTCCCCAAACAACAGTCTACCTTCAAGGATCTTACCTCTTTAGGTTGAGACATCCACCCAAGGCATGTTTCCAATGGGAAGACCATAGGTTGCAATTTTAGATATGGTTGAGTCTCTAATTACTCGACTAGAGTTAGTGACCATGATGGCTTTCATTGAATAACCTCCTTATGGGGTTTCACATACCCACTTTCTTGGAAAGTTTCCACATGATGTATGAGGCTTTGAACCCTAATGGGTGTTGTAATTGTGCCTTACTTTCAATTATTCAACTCATCTCATGTGGTAAAAAATAAAATTTGTTTTAAAACAGTAGGTTGACTACATTTTGAAGAGTTGCACTTTTTCTTTTTTCTATTTTCATTGTTATGAGACATTTATGTTAGTGTAACATTTCTCTTAAATTTAACCTCATTCTACATTCTTTAGAAGATATATAAAAACTCAAATTTTGATTGATTTCATTATCCATATATTTCATTTCATTATTCTCTTTCACATTCTCCACTCCTCCTATCAATGTTCCTTTACACTTCTTGATACAATTGCTAAAGTATTCTACTATATCTATAACTATATTGAATAAAAATTTTATATTTTCAATTTTAGCATAAATTTTCATACTCAACCAAATTTTGTATAAATAATTAGAAAATCTAAGATTTATGAATATTTTCTTTACTATACCACCATTTTAAAATTAATTTAGATTTCAAAATGTGTATAATAGTAATAAAATTATATATTTTTGACTTTGGTCAACTAAATACTTGAATACAAAGGTTCAATATCTGGCCACATGTTATACTACATTGTTCTTTATATTTTTTATATTCATTTTCTTGTTTAAGATAATAATCATGAACTTTTTTCATTGAAAATAAAGGATAATTACCTTTAGATAATAAATTCCTATAATTCTAGGTTCTAGTGTTTTCAATTTTCATGTTGAAATGTTTAGATGAGAAAAAATTAGCAGTATAATAGAATTTAAGTAACTTTTTCAAATTAATTCACGACTTTTCTATTATATAATTACTGCATTTATTTTGAAGATCTTATTCAAAAATCCTTTTATCAACATTTTTTTTTATGTATAATATGCTTTATTCTATTTATTTAAATATTTACATCATAATGAATGTTACGTATATAAACCTGACATTCATTATTTATCTTGCTAAATGGATAATTCTTAAGATTGGTTTATTTATCTCATAACATAGG
>APFE031686913.1:31482-43291 GCA_000404065.3 Pinus taeda
GGGCCTAAAAACGGCTTCCGGAAGTTCAGGACCGAAAAACTGCTAAAAATAGTAAGTTGTGCTACAATTAAGGAAACTGAAAATGTTGAGAGAAACAATGATGGGGGTCCAGATGGACTTGGTAGGTGGCCACCAATATCCACCTGGATCATTCGCCCATTTTCGCTTGACATGAAGAGTTGAGGCTTAAGACTTGCAAAGGAGGTATGTATGAGTGTTGATGGACTCACACAAACTGTAGAAAGTCATGGTGACAATTTTTTGTGTAACACTAGCTGGTGCCTTGCTCGCTTGAGATGGAAGTTGACTCTGACAACTCTTCTGTGTTGATGTGTTGTGGGTGGATTGTCGTCTCTCTCTATCTGACATGCGGGGGTTTTTGTCCTTGTGGCTAATCTGTTGCCATCGTGTTGGTTGTTTCCTTGCGGGGTGATGTGGTTGGTGATACACTGAAGTTTTAACCAACAATGTATCTTTCTTTAATTCACCACCTAATGGAGCATGTTTGGTATCTGGTACATGTTGTGGCGCCTACTGTTGTTGCTTGTCTTCCAATATTACTTCAACCATGGATTCCTCATATGATGTATCAATATCCGTAACATTTTTTGCTTCAGCCTCCTTGGACTCTACCTGTTTATTGATGGAAATATCCTGTAATGTATTTTTTTTTTTTTTTAATTTCTTCTGCACATTAATATTGATAGTACCAACAGATTCCATCCAAGGGTATTCTAAAACAACATCCACATTAGCGATATTTGAAGCATAAAAATCAGAATGCAATACATACTTATCCATAGAAATCTTCAAATCTTTATAAACTTGAATATCCTCATTATCAATCTGTGTGTTTTCCATGTGGTTCGTTGGAACTTGCAATTTTTTTACCAAATTAACATTTATAAGATTTTGCTTGCAACTAGGATTTATAGACACAATGATCTTCTCCTTCTAAATACATCCATGAACTTGTAATAAGGAGATACCAGGAGAAAATAACCTCACATGCTTCTCATTATCTTGTTTTCTAGCATGAGACCATTTGTCTAACAATAATTTTTCAAATTCTTCATCGGGCAGGTTTAAACACTTCACTCTGTGAAGTGATTCCCACCATGTGGCTGCCTCATCTTTAAAATGAGTCACTACGAAATCTTTCCATCCTTTTGGCCATAATGAATTTTGTATTTCTAACAATTCTTCAATAGTAAGACCCTTATCATTCATTGTAAAAAATTTCTTGCTAGAAGTCATGAAGATGGTTTTGAAAAATAATCACTTGGCGAAAATTTAAAATGGCCACAGTTCAGTCAATATTGCTCAGAATCCTTATTATGACATGTTTTCAGAAATGGAACACCCATTCTGCATCTTCTCAAGTAATAGAAATCCTGATCTAGGCACTAAAATTTTAGATTTGTGCTACGACTATCCCGCCATCACAAAAATTTATGAAAAAAGCGCTGATTTTAAATCAGCGATATCTCCCTCATCCGGGCTCTGATTCGACCGATTGTTTTTTTGAAATTGAGAAAATTTTCAAGAGGATCTCAGATCTACAATTAGTGTCTCAAAATTCCTCACAAAAACAACACAAATTAACTGGATATCTGCTGTCCACGAATTTTCGTCAAAAAACAATTCTACAACACAACTGATTTTTAAATTAGCGATATCTCCCTCATCCGAACTCCGATTCGGCTGATTTTTTTGTTTTGAATTTGGATATTTTTTGCAAAGAATATAGATCTGCAATTTGTTTATTCAAATTTTGCAATAGAAGTTACAAATCTGATCTGAAAACTTGCTGCCCCAAAAAATTCCTGCAAAAATAAAAAAATTCTCCGCTTTGCCAAAGAAAGTTCTCTAATACCACTTGTAATAGATCTGACCCAGAAATACATTAGAATACAAATATACCCAGAAAATAGAAATGCTTATTTTTATTAATAAAAACACTTGAGGTAGGGTACCACCATACAATCACTCCTTAAGGAAAGAGAACACTCCACAAGCCATATGCTTGTCTATTCAATATTCCTCGACATCTCTTAATGGGGAATCTCTAGCCTTTACATATGATTCATACATACAATACCATGGGTCATTACCATGGTTCTCTCAATACCATATATCTAATACCATGGGCTTACCTTATAGCTATGGCCCATTATTACATTATTCTCTCGGGCATTGTTGTGGTAAAAACACAACCCCCATTATTGATATCTTCACTTCAATATAATGGGGACCCTTTCTATAATTTTTTTTGGCTAAACACCTTTTAAGATTTTTATTTTATTTGATTATCCTACGCGATTGTTAATTTTTCATTTTCTTTGGATTCTTGTTTTGATTGCTTTGTTAAAATCGATTTTTTATAAGCTTCCCATTGACGCTTGTTTTGCCTCATTTGGTCAACTGGTTTGAAAATGGTACTTCTTTGAAGTCCCATGATTTATCTAGTCTTGGTTAAAAATTCTATTTTTATTCTTTTTATTTATTTTCGAAGTGGCTGTAGTTTATAAAACTTCATAACTAAACTAAACATCATTAAAATAAAACCAAAATAAAAAAACTAATACTTAACATTAAATTTTAAGATTAATTAAATTAATTGTTATAATTAATTTAAATAAAATTAAAATTTATATATATATATATATATTAATAATATAATATATATATTTTTTTATATGATGGCTACATCGCATCGCAGATTTTAATCGTAACATTGTTAACGAAACTCAATATTCCCATTTTTGCGATCTTCCGATTTGAGAGAGTTCAAAAGATATTAACTCAAGTCTTCAAAAACCATGTGATTTGTTTTTCTTTGAAATTTCATTCACGTAGGAATAAATATGATAATAGTTAGTTAGAGTTTAAAAATAAAATAAGTTTTGATATTTAATATTAACTTCAAATTAATTAATGTATAGTTTAATTGATTTAATTAAATTATTATTTAGATTAAATAAATTAATAAATAGTTTATTAATTAATTAAGTTTAATTTATAATTAATAATTAAATAGAGAGTTAATTAAAATTCTAAGTTAGGATTAGATTTTTAATTAAAGTTTGGAATTTTATAGTCCACAAGACCTAGAACACGAAAACACTTATTAAAAAAAAAACATTTCTCGCAAAAAATGAATTTCTCGCAAAGTCTTATCGCAAATTCTTAAAAGCCTTAACATTTGACAACTCAAAATGCGATATGCGATAAGGCTAAATGCGACGGGTACAAAAAATTTAATACAAAGTTTTTCACCCCTTATGCCTCCCGCACCTCCACCTCACTCACCCTCACCTCACACTCCACTCACCATATCCCTCCATAATCTCATCTGGATAAATTAATGGGTTTGGGTTGATTCCAATGGTTTGTTTTATTGATTTTGGATTTGGATTGATTTCAATGGTTTGTTAGTTAGTTTTAATATTTTAATATTATTATAATTATATTTTAATTATAATATTTATAATATTTTAATATAATTTTAATTATATTTAATTAAACTTTTTCAAAATCATTTGTGAATATTCATTTAATTTTGTAACTTAATTAGATGATAATTAATTATGATTAATTGTATATATTAGTTAGTTAATAATTAATTTAGAATTAATTATTAGAATAATTAGAATCTAATTTAGGATTAAATTTCTAATTAAAATTTTTTATTTTTAGCCCAGTAACAGAATTTCCAGATTTAGGCCAGATTTGACTCATCAACTTTGGAAGCTCATAGAGTGAGTTGTACTTGGCCAAATGAGGCCCAGGACGACTCATTGGAAAGATAAAATCAAGGAGAACATTTCTGAGGAGGTTTCACTAATAGATTTGGTCATTAATTGAATCAAAAATCATGCAGAAGATCAAGTAACGAATTTCTAAAACAAAATCAATTTTCTGAGTTATTTTCTGCATTTTCAATTATCCAAGCCTCTTCTATTTCAGATCCATTCATCAATAATATCCTTGGCCAATTAAACCATCCCAGGTATCAATAGAGAGCTTATATTTTATTTTCAATTATTTATTTAAATAAAATTTGATTAGATTTGTTTTAAATGCTATAAATGAAATTTTGTTTTTATTGATTGCATTTGAATTTATTTTGATTTCTTCTTGCAAGAAAACAATAGAAGAGATTTGGAAGAGAAGATCTCAATCAATGAGAATGCTCCATCAATTAAAGATTGAAATTTTGAGTGAATAAAATTAGATTGGACAGATTTCTCTTCAACAAACTCTCCCTCAAGAATTTTTGTTGCAAATATTATAAATAACAGATTATAGAATATAATAAAGGGCGACTCTCCTCTGCAATTTTGAAATTCTAAAAGCACTTTTGTAATAGGGATTTAGAGTTGTAGGTGGGACGAGTGGAATCTCAGATCTGGAGATTATTGAGGTTTTTCTTTTACATCCCGAGTTATGTATAATGAACGGAGTTTGCACTATTGTAGCTCTGCTTTTGAAAGCAAAAGCTTAGGCATTGTAAAGGACTATTAGAGACCGGAGCTGGAGAAATGGATTCAATAAACTGGTATTTCGAATACTATTGTTTTAAATGCTGGTTTCATTTTATGATAACAGGAATGGTGTCAATTTACTTACATATTTGTGCACTTTTGTCGGTATGGGTAATTTGCTTTTATTTTATGTTGTCATTTATCTTTGCTCTTATGAGATGAATTCTGATTTCTGAGTAACTATTTACTCATAAATCTGTCTTTTAATATTGGATGAATAGATAGTGATATGTTGTGACCTTTTTCCGCATATTATTGTTTAATTATTCAAGTTACTAATTAAATGATCAATACCATTTTGTGAACTACTTCCTGAGTGTTGTTGATTGATTATTTCAGTTAAAGGGTCTCAATAGGATGTGTTTGGTATCCATAATGTCAGTTAATTGAACTACTTCATTAACTTAATATTGATTTTAAACAAAACATTTAAATCTCAATATTTTAAATACCTGCTCTTGGTTAAGTTAGATCTATATCTGCCTAATTAAGAAAGAATTAAGATAGTTCCTTTTGCTTGCATCTTAGAACAAGTTTGCATTTAGAGCAAATTTTACATACTTTTAAGTCCTCTTCCCAAAGAGACAAACTTTAGTAGTGGATTGGCTGAGCCCTAAATCAGCTTAAGGATCCCTTTCTTGCCTGATCAACAAGAGGGATGATCTGATGTCTCTTTTCCATTGGCGAATGAAAGTCATATTTTAAAGTCATTAGAGATTGAGAGAAGGTAACTGGACCTAGTTAAACCAGTCGGAACCACCATTCCAAACAGAAAAAGAGCTGCTTTAAGGTCCGGACCGGGTAGTCATCCCCCATGTTGTTGCAGCGATTTTCGAGGCTTCAACATAATGGTGCTAGAAGGAGGGCCTGAAACTTGTTGTCTGTTGGAGTCTTTTCAATTTTAACATTCTATTTAATCATGATGGCTCTTCTTAAACTTCCAATTTGGAGTTGTATCCATGGACGTGCATCTTCCAATACTCCACCCAAAGTGGTAAGACTCTTGTCTCAGGTAAAGTTCAATGGTAAGATAAATTCTTCTACTTTTAATCGTGTCCTTCAATTTATTCAGAATGTTTCAAATTATGATTTTCAAGGAATTGATGAAGGCATCTTATGCAGAATTTTTACTCTCACATTTGCGGCAGAAGCTAGAAACTGGTGTAGAACTCTTCCGGTTGCCTCAATTCACAGCTGGGATCAATTTGTTACAATTTTTGTTTATAAATTTGACCGTTATGATTATGATAAGGTTTGTGATGAAACTGAATATCTACGAAATGAAAATGAGTCTGTTAGAGATTTTAATATTCGATTTCATTTGAATTGTTTAAAATTTAATGTCAAAGATGAACCTATGAAAGAAGAATCACTAGGTTGGTTTGAACATAATTATTCTATTCCTCTTATTCCCGATCCATATGAAATTAGTTCAAGCTTTGTTCCATCCCCTTCCAATATAAATGAGAAATCCAATTCGGATGTGGAAATAAATTGTGATGAAGAAGTTTCACAAAGCTTGGAAAATATTTCTGATCAAATACAAGAAGACAATAGCAACAATTTTGGAGAAAGAACCCCCTTGAAATATGAAAGCTTCTTTGAGGTAAATTCAGAAAATCAAATTGGAAATCAGCAAATGCAAATAGCTGTGCAAATTTCTGAATCTTTCCATGATGAACAAATACCGAAATCATAGCAACAAAACAATCTTCTTCAAAAGAGCATGAGCACACAAATGAATGATCTGGAATCTGAAATTTGCAATGATCAAGCCTTCATTTCTGTTCATAATCATAATTCTCTTTCTAGTTCACAAGTTGGAATTCGAAATTACTCAAATTCCATAATTCTGGCCAATGCTTGTGAAAGAGAAATTATTTCAAAACGATCCCAATTGTGCTGTAACATTAGTTTTACAAATAATGATTTCATTTTATTTTTGCTTCCTCACTTATTTTGTATAAAATCAGATTTATTTTCAGATTTTTGATACATTACGCTGACATATTGAGCACTTTACTATCAAACATTCAATTGATGCGTTGCCCTGTTGGAAAATTGAAATTTTATATTGTAATTAAGAGTATCAATAGCTATTTCAATTTCAATTTCAATCAATGCTAATGTTTTATCAAAAGCTTCTATCTTCTCAAAGACAATATCAACAAGAGAATGTATTTTTAGAAATTTGTCAGCAATCCAATTTAATTAATAATTTTCTATTTCATTTGAAATATTTCTATCCATATTTCATTAATTCATTTGAAAAATATTTGGAAACTTTTCCTTCATGGAAGATTGTTAATAGCTTAACATTTACACATAACACTAACAGTTTCTTCCAGGGCTTTGAATTTAAAAGCTTATATCCACAATCTGGCCTGTTATCTCTTCCTTTGAACATTTCCCAATCCTTAATAGAAATCCATCTAGATTTCTATGATCCAATTGGTATTCAATTAGAAAGGAAATTTCAAGAGAAAGAGATTTTCATTAAATTGCTAACAATAACTGTGCATTCTACTTAGAAATTTATTTTTTTCAGTTCAATAAGATTTCTATTTTTATTACTAACATTTAAACTGTACATATATGCAGGAATAAAAATGAGAGAATAGTTACACTGGAAATATGACTATACCTAGTCATTTTCATGTATATGGTTAGAATAGGATTAGAATTAATTTAGTTAGTTTGTTTTATGTAGTTAATTTATTTTTAATAGTTTTGCAGATTAAAAATAAAGGAAGCATCAAAGAGATATAGAACAATTGGTGAAGGAGCGCGCTGTTAAGGCGCTCCATATGCAAAGGTCACCGGTTCTAGTCTCGCCGATACCAAAAAATCCAGCATGGTTTCCGTTGGTGCGGCTCAGGCCGGGTGCGATCCCCGGGTGATTTTGACGGCTTAGATGCCCCTGAGTCGTGGCCTCTCAGCCACAGGGTAAGAGTGATTTTCAGGATTCATCCACTTA
Organism: Pinus taeda; assembly: GCA_000404065.3. NCBI lineage: Eukaryota > Viridiplantae > Streptophyta > Pinopsida > Pinales > Pinaceae > Pinus > Pinus taeda. The sequence continues at coordinate 39,007 of APFE031686913.1, forward strand.
TCTAAAAAAAAAAAAAAAAAAGGAAGCAATTAGCCCTTCTCATATTATATACGTGTTCAATGAAATATTTGCCTCTCATCAGAAAATTTCTAATTCTTCATTCCCATTTTTAAAATCAAAATCTCTTGCAGAAATACCTCTACCCATGAATACATCTCTGCCTATTTCAAATAATGTATTGACAGAATATGCACCTGGCACACATCTAAATATGTGTTGATATTCTTCCACAATTAGTGGATTTATCCCATTCGGTCCTTTAGTTTATTATCTGATGTTGTAAAACACATCATATTTATTTACTAAAGGCATTATTGAACAGTCCTATAATAATACAGATTTTTCTCAAGATTAATTCAAAATGAGCAGAGGTAATAAATTGTTGTTTCAATTCAAAAGAGAAGACTATTTTCATATTTAATTCTGGTAAATTTTAGATTTCCTGAACATGAATAAACAGATTTTATTTAGGCTAATTGCACATTCCGATTTAGAATAAATAATAAGATGATGTTGAATGAAGTCAGAATTTTGATAAATCCAAGGAAAGATTTGAAGATTTGTGAGGTAAGATCTGTAGAAAATTTCCTTCCAGGTACGCATTTACAAGTTCATTCTCATCTATTATTACTTTCTATTTTTCTTAGTTTATTTTTTATTCTTGTTCTGTTTTAATTACAGGTTTTCATTTGTTTTCAAAAAATTGAAAAAGCAGCAAACCCATTTCAAATTTGCAACAGGTTCAGGGAAATTTTATTTTGTGATTCATTCGAATTTGAACATTTTTAACTTTGTTTTCAACCATCAGAAAACCCAATTGAAATTTCAAGCAATATCATAACATTCAACTTGATTTTGGTATTGTTGACGCTTCAGTGAAAATGTTTGCAATATTCTCAGCGCATTCATATTCGTCAATCACATCATCCACTTCACTAGCATTTGTAGCAAAATATTTCATCGGAAGTAGCTTTTAGCATTTTTTGATAACAAATTGTTTAATAAAATATGTCCGATGTATTACCTCGCTCATATGTCATATCACATTTCGCATATCGGAGGTTTGCAGTTGAAGTATACTTCCATTATTGTGAATTGCCTTTACCGATATTGTGATGACCACATAATTCCGGATCCGATATGAAATTCAAGTCAAGTTTATAAAATATCGCGTCCATTCAATCACAATAAAGTAGAGGCTTAATTTTAAAGGGCCGATGTCTCAGATCCGATATGTTACTAAATTTTCATCATAAAATTATCGGATCCACTCTTCATCGCATATTGGCGCATCAAAAATTGTTACTTCATGTGCTTAAGATCGCTGATCGCCGATTAGACATGTCATCCATCGCATCGTCAATATTGCAATCGCTTCATCGCATTTATATTTATGCTCACATCACATCTCCGACTTTGCGATGTGGGAAGCACAATGCAAATATGCTCTGATCCCCAATATAACATTTCTTCAATGATGCGATCACTCCATTTCATTGCACTTCTTCTCATTGCATGCTTTCACGTGGGCAATTTTCCATGGCAACCTTCGATGCGATAGCTTCCAATGCACGCCTCTAAGCCATTAACATTTAATCAATATATGGCATAGCAACAAAGGTGAAGTCTTGCAAATTAAACTTAAAGCATGGTGAAGAAGCATGTGATGTGAATCATCCGATACGGTGATGTGTTCTTTTAAAAGCAAGCTTGGGTAACCACTATGGTAAGAAAGCCATTAATGACAAATTTGTAGCATATTCAAATCATTTTGATTCTCATATATTTTAATTTTAAATATATAATTCCATAATTAAAAAAGAAATTAAAGACCTCTCTATCTTTACATTTAAATTTTATTATTTTGAATTTGGTTTTGATTCTGGACAATTTATAAAATCATGGAGTTTATATGAAACTTATAATATTTTGAGAAACAATCATTACTGCAAATTTTCGTTCTCATTTATGATGCATTTGTTTTCCTTTGAATAATAAGCATTCCATTTTTATTTTATTGCTTGCTTTAGTTTAGATAAAATAAATAATGATTTTGGGTTATAGGATTTCGGTTAGTTTGACTTCTTCAAGTTTTTAATGTTAATTAAAATAAGAAGTCAGCTAGTTTGGAGAAACTGATACCTTTCAGGTAAGATCAAAAGCAATTATCCAATGGTAAGATTCATGTACCCACTTTCATTAATTTCCATTTTGTTAGTTTAGTTTCAGTTTTGTTTTTCTGATATATAAATCTGTTTTGCAGCTCTTCATAAAAGCTTCCAATCCTCCGCCAGATCATATTTTCGAAGTCCATACTCTTCTCCTGGCTTAATTTCAAGAAGCAACAATAATCCTCATTAAAATAGCTACATCAGGAAGTTTCAGAACCTTTAGCTTGTTTCTCTAAGCATTCTTTTTATTATAAAATGATTAAGTTGATGCTTTGAAACAAAAAGATTGTGTTAGGCCCCTATACTACTAGTGTAACCCCTTATTATTATTAGTACAACCCCCTTATTATATTGATGTACCCATGTAGTGCCCATATTGTTACTATTGTGCCCCATAGAAGCCCACTATTGTTATTATTGTGCCTTTACATTATTATTGTTATGTAGGCTCTAATTATATAATGACCCCTTAGACTCCTATATTATAGAAAGGAGGTCTTTTCATTTGTATCATCAATAATTGTTTCATTTATGTAATGTAAAGGAGGTTCCCCCTCGAAGAGGCTGAATTCTAAGGCATTGATCTATCTTTTCTATCTTTTCTTTGAGTTTGGTTTTCATAACAATTTGGTATCAGAAGCTTTGGATTCTAGGGTTTCGCTGCTCCAAACAGGTCATCGTGGCATTTTCGCTATAACTTTTTTTTCTGCGATGTTTTCAGAAGATAAAAAAAAACTCATTTGAGACGAAATCGCACTGAATCTTGGGTTCGAATTTCAGAACTTTTCGCACTATATTTGCGGAGATATGATCTGAAGAAGTTTGTCTTTGTGCAGACTCCTGAATTACATTCCAAACAGGTGACCTGGGGAAAATCGTCATAACTTTCTCTCTGAGCATCGAATTGAAATTTCAAAAAAAGGTACAAAAAGAGAGGGACTGTAGTTTCTTCTAGATATTTTTCAGATCCAAAGGTCCAAATAGTGACACGTGGCACTTCATACAAGTTCGCTCTTCTGGAAAGGTCTATAATCATGTCACTGTGGGATATTTGACATAACTCTTCATTGGAGAATCCAATTGGGGTCAGACTGGTGGCATTGAAAAGAGGACACAGAGGGCTACCGCAGGTCGCAATTTTAGAACTGGATGATCCGAAATTATAAAGATACATCAGAGGAAATATTGAGCTCCTACAAAGTGAAAAAATGTGTGTATATTTTTTAAAATGTTTGCTTAAGCTTGGTTTGAAAATTTATTTTGAAGGAATTCAAAGGGCATAGTGAAGCATTATTATCAGGGATTGATGCCCCGAAGAAATAAAATGGAAACACCTAGTCGACGACCTAAAATCTCTAGCATGACTCATGAAGAAGAGGAAGAAATGCAACACGATATATCAAAATTACGAGACCAAGTGCAACAAGTGTCACTTGAACAAAAAGGAACAGAATCTAAGATGAATTGTTTAAAGAAAGGTGTAGAAGCTAAGATGAATGATGTGGAAGCTAAGATGGATGATTTGAAGATAGATTTGAAAATAGACATGGAAGAATTGAAGATAAATATGAATAAGTTGCTACAAGAAAGGGTCACTAAGGGTGAAAGGGTAGTAAAGGAAACTCATGATGATAACAAAATAAATGTTAATCATGATTCCATAGACTCTAATCTTGGATTGAAGACTCATCATATTCCAAAAAATTGATATGAGGAAGTTCGATGGCAAGGATCCCGCAACATGGATATTACAGATGGAGCAATTTTTTGATCTCAATAATGTGCAAAACACACAAAGGGTACGTATGTCAACTTTATATTTGGAACCAAATCAGTTTGTATGGTATCAATGGCTTTTCTCTCGTAAACAATTTATCACTTGGGAAATTTTTACGGAATAATTGATAGCACATTATGAGGATACAAAAAGAAACACTTTTTTTTAGCCAATTGATAAGTCTTAAACAAAAGGGTTCAATAATGGAGCACATTGAGGAGTTCCAAAAATCGAACATAAGGGTAAAAGATATTTCAGAGGAGCATAGGATTGATGTGTTCATAGGGTCTTTAAAGGATAATATCCAACATGATGTTCGCCTTTGGGAACCTGATTC
>APFE031686919.1:0-10203 GCA_000404065.3 Pinus taeda
TATTCTAATTATATTACAAAAACTGAAGCATTACATTCAAAATTACACCAGGCCGAGGCCTTGAATCTCCGTGGAGAATTCTCAGGAATATCTATGAAAAAGTCCAATTATGACCAGCTTGCCGAGACGACTTTAAACTGACACAGTGGCATTTCAGCCAACACAATGGACACAGTGGCATTACAGACTCATTGACACAGTGGCGTAACAAGCACATTGACACATTAACACATGACCTTACAGTGATACAGACACCTAGACAGCATATATGCCGACACTTGGAAAAAGAAGGGATGAACAGAGAACCGGAGGGCTGCGTCATTATTCGTCGTCCGTCTCATATGGCTCGTCCTCCGTCACTGGCCGAGGTTCTTTGTTGTCGTCCTCCATAGCTGGTTGAATTCCTCCTTCCGGCGTCCTGGCAGGTTGAATCGTCGAGGTACTGGCTTCCTTTGTCTGAGGAGGGTGCCGAAAATCCACCTTGGGCACCTCCATGTCCAACCTTGGCATCGTAAGACCATCCCATGGCCGGCTAGCATTACTGCAATGCTCCACGGTGACTGAGACAATCAATGTATTGTCCGCAAATGTGCAGGGTATGCGATATTTAATCGCAGGGTGCTCCGCATGCCCACAATCCCGGGGTTCCTGGCTGATTTGCCGACTAATGGACCGTTGCAGGTGGCCTCCATGAACCCAAGGGTCATCCTCTAAGGAAGCAGGTGGAGTGGCTCTCCGCTGTGTTGGAGGGCGACCCCGTGAACCGCCCCTGCCCCTCGGCCCTCTGCGCTCTCCAGACATGCCTAAAACCCTCACCTGCACCTCTGCTGAAATTCTCCACGCGGCCAGAGTATGCTCTGGATCTCTCAAACTCTGCTCTTGTCTCTGCGCATAATGCGGGAGAGCCACCTTCTTATGGACCGCCATGATTGTCTGACCTGGTGGAGCATTTAATGGCGTATGAGTTCTGGCTATCTTCCCCAGGAATGTCTGTATCTCCATAACTTCACTTAAGGCCGAACGGACTAGCGCTTGAACGGATAAACCCTGCGCATTTATGGTTCGGGCTTGCTGGTGTGTGATGGCTTGTCCGGGCTGACATCTGCCCATGTGACTTGCCACGCAGCACCATAGCTGCCCTTTAATCCAACCTATCACCCGCATCCGGGGAGGGTAGATCTGTTTGCACCAAAGCGATGCAGTCTTGTTTGAGTTGAGCATTGTCAACTGTGTTTAGGGAACCTGAGAAGGATGGTGTCGACTGTGACACCCCTTGATTTGCTAATCGATCTGCAACCTTATTGGCGGTTCTCCTAACATGATGGAAGGAGATATTGAGGGCTGTATGGAGCTTTTCCTCCAGATCTTCCAAACGGCTTAGCAAACGCCAGCTTTTGGCAACCTTGACCGCTTTAGCTCCTGCTTGTATTCGTTTAGCCATTGCTATTAAAATCAGTGAATCGCCTTCTACTTCCAGAGGATAAAGGTGGTTCTGGTCGGCTAGGCTTATTCCTTGCCAAAGACCCTCCAGCTTCGCCGCATTGTTGGTGTCTGAGCCCAGAGTGCCATAATACACTTGCAGTGATTCTCCCTTGTGATTGCGAATAATTCCTCCGTATCCTGCCGGACCGGGGTTTCCTTTGGCCGCTCCATCGAAGTTCAACTTGAAGGAGTAGGGTGCAGGAGGGGACCAAGAGGAGGGAGATGTAGATCTGCTGGGAGGTGTGATATTGGCCGTGATTGGTGACTTGAATTCCAGATTCCAATTTTTCAATATGAGTTGTTCCTGATGGCTTTCTGGCCAGTCCTCATCTTTCCAAGCTCTAATGGCTAGAGTTTCTTGAATGTTTTTTCTGAGACTGATCCAGAGGTCGTCTATAGATCTGGCTTTGCTGTTGAAGATTCTGTGATTGCGTTCCTTCCAAAGGGTCTAGTAGAGAAAGCCAGGTAGGATGTTCCATAAGGAATTGAGGACCCTGCTTTTAAACGGGTTTTTTGCCCAGGTTCTTATGTTTGCTGTTATATCCGCCATTCTGGGGTATGCCTTCTCGTTACAGTGTTCGACTTTCTGCCAGATTTGCTTTGCTAATGTGCATTCTTCTAGAAGATGGTAGATAGTTTCACAGTTTTTATTGCAGTTTGGGCATCTGGATGGCCCTATAAAACCTCTTTTGATGAGATTGTCCCAGGTGAGAATGCGTTTTTTGCTAAGTAACCAAAGAAAGGTGGAGATTTTGGGCCATAACTCTGCTTGCCAGACTTTTTCCCAGAGTTGATCCTTGTCCGCTTGACCGTTGGAGCAGCGCAGATGATGAGCTTCTTTCGTTGTGAAGGTGCCTTTGGTCGTGTAGCCCCATCGGAGTTTGTCCTGTTGGTGGGAGATGCGAATTTTCCTTTGGTTGAGTTCCTGATCAATATCTGTATATGCTTCCCCCTGCCAGTCTATTTGCCAGAGTCGTGCCGGTTTCCAAGTTTGATAATCATGGGTTGGAGAGGGCTGCCAGTATTGATGAACCAATGGGATGCTTCCTTGATTCATTTGGATCTGCCAAAGAGGTCTGTGGAATAAATCTGCCAATTTAGGGAGTTGCTGCCAAGAGTCGTTCCAGAATCTGGCAGTTTTGCCTGAATGAATCTCCCAGAAACTATGTTCTTGAATGAAACTGCTTTGCTGTTTTGCATTGTTCCAGATAAGTGATCCCTGTGAAGTTGGATTGATCCGGATTAGATCACTCCACTGACTACCTCTGGCGTATTTGGCTTGCCAAAGTTGGGTCCAGGGGATGTTGGGCTTGGTGACCCAGTTCCACCAGATTTTAGCTCCCATTGTGTTGTTGCTATGCAGCGGATCCCGAAGACCGAGCCCTCCCTCTGATTTGGTTTTGCAAACCTCAGTCCATTTGACGAGGGCCCATTTCCTGTTCTGACTAGTAGATCCCCAGAGAAAATTTCTTTGGAGATTGCGTATCGCCTTAAGAACACCTTTTGGAGCTGCTAAAATGGAGAAGAGATAAAGCGGCATAGCTTGTAAGACTGATTTGATGAGAACGAGCCTACCTGCCAGATTTAGTGCTCTGAAGGTCCATGAAGAAAGCTTTGAATCCAATTTGTCCAACAGTGTTCTCCATGATACTTGCTTGATTGCTGAATCAGAAAGGGGGGCACCCAGGTATTTGGAGGGCAAGTGGGAGATTGTAAATCCCAGAATTCGGCCGATGGTTCTTTGAGTAGGGGGGGGAGTATTGAAGAAAAAGAGCTGGGATTTTGCAGCGTTGATGGAGGTACCAGAGGCTTCAGAAAAAAGGGCCAGAAGAGAGTTGAAAGCAGTGGCCTCTTTAACTGAGGGATGACCAAAAAGCATAGTATCATCAACAAATTGCTGATGCGTTTGAGGAGAACGACCATGCAAGGATATGCCTTTGAGGAGCTGAGAGGAAACCGCTGATTTAAGCAGCCTGCTGAGGCCTTCAGCCATGAGAACAAAGAGGAAAGGAGACAAGGGATCCCCCTGTCTGATTCCCCGAGTGGGATAGAAAGGAGGTGAGGGAGAGCCATTCAAAAGGACAGAGAAACAGGGGGAAGTAATGAGGCTCATGATCCATCTTGTCCAGGTGGCATTAAAGCCAAATGCGAGTAGCATTTTGTGAATATAATTCCAACTTAACTTGTCAAAAGCTTTGGAGAGATCGAGTTTGAGAAGCATACCTGGTTTTTTGAGTATCTTTAAAGAATGGATGACTTCATTTGAGAGAATTATGCCGTCCATGATTTGTCTGCCTTCAACATACCCTGTCTGTTCTGGAGAGATGAGTAGAGGTAATAGCGGTTTGAGGTGGTTGGAGATAACTTTTGAGATGAGTTTGTAAATAACATTACAGAGCGCTATTGGCCTGTACTTTTCAGGTTTGGTTGATGTCGCTTCTTTGGGGACCAATTCTATGAAGGTTGAGTTTAAGGATGGGAGGACCCAATGCATACTACGGGATTCTTCCACCAGCTCCCAAACTTCAGTTTTGATTAGATCCCAAAATTCGTGGAAGAAGTTGGCTGTGAATCCATCTGGCCCTGGTGCTTTGCCGTCTTTGAGCTGAGCCATTGCCTCTTCTACTTCCTTTGTTGTGACTGGCTGAAGCAACTGAGCATTATGATCATCGTTGATGATTTTCGGGACGTGCTGGGTGATTTCCTTGATTGCCTCATCCCTATTACCGTTGGGTTCCTGTAGGATGTCCTTGAAGTATCCAGTGAATTCTTTCTCCATACCTTCATGATCCTCTACTCTTTCACCTTGCTGGTTTTCAACAAAGATAATTTTGTTGTGCATGCGCCTTTGGATGGTGGATCTGTGGAAGAATTTTGTATTTTTCTCGCCTTCTCTAAGCCAGCTTATTCTAGACTTTTGTCGCCATAGAATTTCCTCTTGTTTTTGACGTTCTTCAATTTGATTCCAGAGGATCTGCTCCTGTTGGCTTTGCTCTTCTGTGCGGCCTTCCAATATGAAAGTTTGTTGCAAGGCTTTCATTTGTTGTTCCAATTTTTGTTTGCTCTCCTGTATATTACCAAAATGAGTTCGGTTCCAGATTTTGAGCGTTTGCTTCAGATGTTTCAGTTTTTGCTGGAACTGGTACATTTTGGCTCCTGTCGGTGGGTTAAAATATTTCCAGGCTTGATTGACCACTTCTTTGAATCGGGTGTCTAAGAGCCAGAAGGCTTCAAAACGGAAGGGTCTGTTGCTGCAGTTGCTTGGGCGGGACCAGTGCAGAAGAACAGGCCAATGATCCGAGCCTCCCTGAGGTATGATGGCTGCACTGAAGTCGCCTCCGAGATGGATGGCATTATCAGAGATTAAAAACCTGTCTAATCGAGAGGCGATATAGTGTATTCCTTTGCGCTTGTTCGACCATGTGTGTATACCATTGGAGGTATGCACATCCATTAATCGGTTGTTGTGTATGAATTGTTTGAAGCCGTGGCTATCACTGTCGAGCCTGGTGCGCCCCCCTTGCTTCTCTTCCATGGATTTTATAATGTTGAAATCTCCTCCTCCTATCCATAAAGGATATCGTCTTTGTTCATTGAGAAGGGAGATTGTTTCCAAGAGGTCCAATTTTTGCTGAATTGATTGCGGGAAATACACATTGGTGAGATGCCCATGGATTTGGGTGCCAATGAGGTGGAAAGTTGCCTGTATGAGGTGCTGCGTCGCATGGAAATTATCCAGAGAGACGATCTGTGGGTTCTAGAGAATGGAGAGACCGCCTGAAGCCCCTGCTACATCTACTGAGATTGAACTACTGCCCGCCCAGGCTTTATTGCTGAATCTATCTATTGTGGTGCTGCTGCATTTTGTTTCTTGAAGAAAGACGATTGCTGGTTTTTCTTGCATAATTAAATTTTTTATCATTCTGTGTTTCGAGGGACCATTGAGTCCTCTTACATTCCATGAGATTAGCTTCATGGAGATGGCGCTTTGGGTTTGAAGAACCTGGTCAACTTGGGGAATTGCCCCGAGTTCATTAGTATTTCCCCCAATGCTATTGTTCTCTGTAGATCTGTTTTTCTGCCGCGTTTCTTTGTTTCTTTAAGGATTTTCCGTCCATCCCATTGACTTCCTCCTTGGATTCCCAGACTTTTGTGATGTTGAACCCTTGTTAGGACTCCTTCAATTTTGTCTATCTGCCAAGGAGGGATTAAGGTGTAATCTTTTTGCTGGCACGCTGTTTCCAATTTGGAGATGTCAAGTTTGGAGATATTGAACTCTTCTAGATCTACATCTTCGCGATCTTCCTCCATGTTGTCAGGGGCAGAGATGTCTAAGATGGTGTCTTCCAAAGCTTCTTCATGGAGGCTTAGGGCTAAGGCAGCATCAAGATCCATGTCTGTAGCTTGTGTGGATTCATTTAGCAAGGATTTTCCTTTGGAGGAGTATTGGATTTCCAGGTCTGAAGTAGAGGCATCTTTTTTGTCAGAGGGAGGATCAATAGTTTTGGAGGGGGCCAGAGCAGAGGACGAAGGGGTATTGACATGCTTGTGAGAGGGCGGAGATGGATGCAGAGAGTCAGGGTTGACAACATTGGGGCTTGATTGTGGGTCGAGAGAATCTAAGGCAGTGAAGCGGTTATTGGGGTGCGCCTTAGAAGATTGGGGCGGAGGCGGATTAGCTTGGTGTTTCCTTGCATGTCGACGGCGATTGAGAATTTTTGTAAAGCCTTCAGGGTCAGTGGTGGTTTCATTGGGAGAGGACTTGGGCTGCACATTTAATGGACAATCCCTGAAGAGATGGCCATGTTTATGACATTTCCTACAGCGAAAAGGTATATGCTCATAATCTATAGGCTGCTTCCATTCATAGTCATCGTGAAAGAGACTTACCGTAGCTGCTAGGGTCTTGGTGAGGTGCATTTGAACGCAGATTCTGGCATATGAGGTAAATTTGCGCGTCTTGGTTTCATTTGCAACCTTGATGAAGGTCCCCAGCTTGTTGCCTATCCATTCCAATATTTCTTCTCTCCAGTACTCTACGGGTAGGGAGTACATGCGGATCCAAACAGGGGCCCAGCTGAAATCCTCTTTGTCAGGACTGAATCGTGGTTTCCATTCCGTTAGATATAGGCCCGAAGAGTTGAAGAAGTACGGTCCTCCGTCGAATATTCTGGTTTTGTCTTCTATGCAGTTGAAAATGGCTGTAAAGAAGCCTTTTGGACCCAGTTGTAGAGTCACCTGTCCTTTGGGCTTCCATTTTGAAGCTATCCAACCGTTCAGGGCTCTTTCTGTGGGCCAGAATCCCAGAAACTTTCCAATCAGTGCATGGTCCTGCATGAATTGGATTTCTTCATTGATGAGGTGGCTTGGTAGCTCGATCTTGATCGATTCTGCAGCTTTTGGAATGCAGGTTGCAGAGGTGACCTTGGGTTGAGCTGCTTTCGATACATTGGATCTACTGTCGCCTACTTCTTCTTCAGTACTTTGTTCTGGGTCCTGCTGTTCTTGTAGCATTCGTGTGTTGTCTTTTGCTGATTCTAGGTCTGCCTTTGCATGTTGCAGATTCTTTGTCAGGTTTGTCTTGTTATTGGTATTGGGCGTCTCCAATGGAGGGGAGGCAGAGCGCTCCCCTCCTGCAGCATCTGCCATAGGATGGTCAGTGACCAAACCTGCTATGGCAAGCGCAGAAGGTACGTGCGGCGGCGCCTAGGGTTTCGCTCCTTTTGTTGCTGTGAGTGCGTTGCAGAGCTCTCATCTCTTTTCGTCGATCCATCCTAATAAGATGAATTAAAATTATTAATATAATAATAACATGTATTAAATAATGATAATGATTAGTGTAATAGTGTTACAAAATATTAAAACATAAAACCTAAAACAAACAAACAATATAATAATAACATGAATTAAATAATGATAATGATTAGTATTATAGTGTTACAAAATAGTAACATAAAACATAAAATGAACAAACAGTGTAGTAATAACATGAATTAAATAATGATAATGATTAGTATAAGAGTGTTACAAAATAATAAAACATAAAACATAAAAGAAACAAACAATATAGTAATAACACGAATTAAATAATAATAACGATTAGTATAATAGTGTTACAAAATAGTAAAATATGAAACATAAAACAAACAAACAATATACTAATAACATGAATGAAATAATTATACTGATTAGTATAATAGTGTTACAATTTAGTAACACATAAAACATAAAACAAACAAACAATATAGTAATAACATGAATTAAAGGATTATAATGATTGGTATAATAATGTTACAGTATAGTAAAACATAAAACATAAAACAAACAAACAATATAGTAATAAGATGAATTAAATAATTATAATGATTAGTATAATAGTGTTACAATATAGTAACACATAAAACATAAAACAAACAAACAATATAGTAATAACATGAATTAAAATTATTAATATAGTAATAACATGAATTAAAGAATTATAATGATTAGTATAATAGTGTTACAATATAGTAAAACATAAAACGTAAAACAAACAAACAATATAGTAGTAACATGAATTAAATAATTATAATGATTATTATAATAGTGTTACAAAATAGTGTTACAATATAGTAAAACATAAAACATAAAACAAACAAACAATATAGTAATAACATGAATTAAAGTTATTAATATAATAATAACACGAAATCCGCCTTATGAACTACAACCACTGCTCTCCCAACAGAAGCCTTCAGCAACATGTTGATCGTATCAAACTGCTCCTTGCCAACTTTGAAGAAATCAAATTCTAACATATTTTGCGCACTTTAAACACGCAAGCAGATAGCTGTGCTAACAAGGCTGTTGGAAAACATGAAGGAGTACTAAAGTGCAAGGACAGAGAGAAATTTCATCCTCTACCATGACACAGAAATATCAAATTCCTGCCCATCTTCGCATGATCTTCAATTGTGCGAGGGGCGTAATTTATTCAGCAGAAGGACATCCGCCAAAAAAAAGACAGCCTCCAATCAGTCGAATCAGGACCTCGAAGAAGGCAATTGATTGTCATTCAGTCAAACTTCATCATTTTGGAGCTGGCATCAGAACTGGACGCGCAGTGATTAAGGATTCTCTGAGGGATCTGGGTCAGACTCCCGTGACCCTGATCTTCTCTCTTCTCTCAAGCTACTTCATAAAAGCCATTACCAGTGTTCAACGTGAAGCAGCGTATCGTTATCGCCGGGAAGATTGCATCGAAGCTCTGAGCCACCGCAGCAAAAGGATCGAAGCTCTGAGCCCAAGAGGGGATCATTCACTAGTATCGCCTTCCTTTATCTGTTTTTATCTCTCCTTGTTTTATCTCACTTTGTCTGTTGTCGTGGCGAACCTCAGGGTAAACAGGGTTGTCCATGTTCGTTGCAGCTCATCCGTGGAAGTCTTCGTCCAGCATTCATCCTCCTTCCTTCAGCCGCCCCCTGCACGATCAGTCCTCCCTGCTTCTTTTGCCTCCCCTCTCCCTGTGCTTCCCGGAAGTGAGCATCCCTGCTCTCCTTCCTTCCCCTTCCTGCATTCAGAATCCTCCTTCCCTTGGCAGCCCCCTGCTTGCTCAGTCCTCCTGATCTCCCTTCTCTCGGCGTCTCCCAGAAGTGAGCTTCCCTGCCCTCCCCTCTTCTCCTGCGCCTCTGATTCCCCTCATTTAATCGACCTTCCCTCCCCTTGTCTCCCTTCAGTTGTTGTTAAGGGCTCGCAATCCCTTTCAAATCTCTCCCCCCTTTCAGATTCTCTGTTAGCGGGATTTATTCGCTGTTCTGGCATCGCTCTAAGTAACAGTCATATCTTACCTACTTTGAGCACTCCCGCCTATTCTGACATTGCATTCACCTACTCTCTCACCTGCAATTTTCACTCCCCTATGGTGCGCAGCGAAGACTACTTCCACTGTGCTGACCTGCAAGCAGAGATGGACGAAATTAGGACCCAGCAGTCATTGCTTGACAGAAAGCAAAGCTTATTGGATGCCAGACTAGAGGAACATGATAGGCGTCTGGATGAACAAAACAGGAGGATCTTCGAGCAAGATCATATCAACACAGAAAAATACAAAGCTGAAATCCAGCTCTTTATGCATAAGGTGGCCTCTCTTGAAGAACAATTCAGGCAACTCACAAATCGCTGCAGGCACGCAGAAGAATCAATCTCCATTTTGCAGTACATGATGGAAAAGTTCACCAAAGGGGAAGCCACAAGCTCCTCCAGCGTCAAACAAGAAGTCAGAGATGAGAATCCAGAAGAATCAACCGCTCGTCAGATACAACATATCATGATTGACTAAATGTATTTCAAATGCATCTTTTTGTTGTCATCCTTTGTTCGAATCTATAGTAGTTCTGTGTTTAGAAGTAGCAATCAAAGCAAGCTAAGAAACAAAGGGGTAGCTTCTTTTTGTAAACCCTTTGATCTCTTTTCAGCCTGCATAATCTATGTATCAGTGGATTTGAAATCCTCCCTTTTTTCAATATAATGCATAGCAACCGACTTCTTCAAAAAAAAATATAATAATAACACGAATTAAATAATGATAATGATTTGTATAATAGTGTTACAAAATAGTAAAATGAAAAACATAAAACAAAAAAACAATATAGTAAGAACATGAACTAAAATTATTAATATAGTAATAACATGAATTAAATAATTATTAATATATTAATAACATGAATAAAATAATGATAATCA
>APFE031686919.1:15064-26047 GCA_000404065.3 Pinus taeda
TAATATTGTAATAACATGAGCTAAATAATGATAATGATTAGTATAATAGTGTTACAAAATAGTAAACATAAAATATAAAACAAACAAACAATATAGTACTGTAACATAACAGTAAAGATTAAACATAAAGCAAACAAAAAATATAGTTGTAACATGAATTAAAATTATTAATATAATAATAACATGAACTCAATAATGATAATGATTAGTGTAATAGTGTTACAAAATAGTAAAACATAAAACATAAAACAAACAAACAATATAGTAACAACATGAATCTAAATTATTAATAATGTAATAACATAAATTAAATAATGATAATGATTAGTATAATAGCGTTACAAAATAGTAAAACATAAAACATATAAAAAACAAACAATATAGTAATAACATGAATTAAAATTATTAATATAATGATAACATGAATTAAATAATGATAATGATTAGTATAATAGTGTTACAAAATAGTGTTACAATATAGTAAAACATAAAACAAATAAATAATATACTAAGAACGTGAATTAAGATTATTAATATAGTAATAGCATGAGTTAAAGGATGATAATTACTAGTATAATAGTATTACAAAATAGTAAAACATAGAACAAAACAAACAAACAATATAGTAATAACATGAATTAAATAATGATAATGATTAGTATAATAGTGATACAAAATACTGTTACATAATAGTAAAACATAAAACATAAAACAAACAAACAATATAGTAGTAACATGAATTAACATTATTAATATAGTAGTAACATGAATTAAATAATTTTAATGATTACTATAATAGTCTTACACTTAGACTCAAAAGCGATTATCAGCCTCTTCAACATGTACATCCCTGTGAACGCTGTGGAAAAGAAGTCCTGCTAGGACTCTATAGGGACCCAAGCAGATCTATTCAATATGGAGAATATCATCATAGCAGAAGATCTAAATCTTACTCT
The DNA here is from genome assembly GCA_000404065.3 of Pinus taeda. NCBI lineage: Eukaryota > Viridiplantae > Streptophyta > Pinopsida > Pinales > Pinaceae > Pinus > Pinus taeda. The sequence goes on from APFE031686919.1 coordinate 16,021, forward strand.
CCTTTCAATAGACAAGACAGGAGGCAACATTGCTCGAGATCTGACAAGGGAATGGGCAGAGGACCTTATGCAGGACTGGGACCTCCTGGACATCAAGCCAATCTCGGGTAAGTTCACTTGGACTAATAAAAGAATTGGTCCTGGCCATATTGCTACTAGATTGGATAGATTCTTAATTCAAAGCTCTTTTCTTTTGCTTGGATTATAAGCTAGAGTTCACATTCTCCCTTGCAGCACTTCGGATCATAAACCCATCAAGCTGGAACTGGTGTTTCAGCTTGACCTTGGTCCAATCCCCTTCAGATTCAGCCCGCTCTAGACTAATGAATCAAACTTCATGCATTTAGTTAAGGACATCTAGGGGCAGCTAGTAAAAGGCTCCCCCTTTTTTTCTGGGAGGAGAAGCTTAGAAGAGTGAAAACGGCTTTAAAAAGCTGGGTCAAAACTCTACCCAATCCAGAAAATGAAAGAAATATTCTTCAACACAGTCTGGAAAGTCACCACCTCCAAGCTGAAACAGTTGATATAACCAAAGAATTTCTAGACAAAGAAGCCCAGATGCAGCAAAACTTCCACAAGGCTTGTCTAACAGAAGAAGAGTACTGGAGACTTAAATCATGCAGTCTTTGGCTTAAAGCAGGGGACAGGAACTCTTCCTTCTTCCATAAACAAGCTCAGGCTAGGAAATGCACCAATTTCATTTCCGAAATTAAAGATGGCACTATTACTAATAAAGACAATGCAAGCATCAAAAAAGCTGCCTCCCTTCATTTTAAAAGACTATACAGTGAAGATAAAAATCTGGACCAAAGCTCTAATATGACTGATGTGGTTCCCTCCTTGATTACTCTTGAAATGAATCACCTTCTTGAAGCTAAAGTCACTAAGAATGAAGTCAAGGATGCCCTCTTTGACATGGACCCGGACAAATCCCTTGGACCGGATGGTTTTACAGCCAGATTCGTCCAATCTTGCTAGCATATTATGGAAAAGGATATATACAAAATGGTTATCAAGTCCCAAGCTTGCCAGAAAATTGGAGGAAGCATGAACACTGCTTTTCTTGCTCTCATGCCCAAAGAGAAAGGAGCCAATACTTTCAACAGGTTTCATCTGATATCGCTATGTAACATCGGTTATAATCTGATTACTAAAGTTATTTCTAATATACTTAAGCTCATCCTCCCCAAACTCATTCTGGAAAGCCAAGGAGGATTCATTCAAGGGAGATAGATAGTGGACAACTACATGTTGGTCCAAGAGGCAATCCACTCAAGTATGAGTCCCAAGGAAAAAGGTATGGTTGTCAAGCTTGATTTAGCGAATGCTTTTGATAGAGTTAAGCACAGTTTTCCGCTAAAAGTCTTACACAAATTTGGATTTGGGGAGAACTTTATAAATTGGATTCGGGCCTGCATTTTGGAGCCTTGGATCGCTCCTTCAATAAATGGTAGAGCTGCTAACTTTTTCAAAGCCACGAGAGGACTCGGGCAGGGGTTTCCACTCTCACCCCTTCTGTTTCTTCTTCAAGCCTCTATCCTCAGCTTCTATTTAGACAAAAAAATTATGGATTAAGAAGTTGTTGGGCTCTGTATAGCAAGAGGTGCTGAAAACATTAACCATTCCCTCTTTGTGGATGACAGCTTGTTATTGGGAGTTGCCTCTGTGCTTATAGCCTCCATATTTAAAGGAGTCCTAGATGAGATTTGTTTGATTTCGGGAAGCAGTTTAAACATTGGAAAATTCCATATCTATTGTTGGAACACCACTTGTAGCATGCTCAATTCCATTTCCAGAACTTTTGGTTTCCCAGCCTCCTCAAACTGGACTTCCTTCAAGTATCCTGTCTTTCTTAAAAGAGACTTTAGCAGAGATTGGCTTCCCCAACTGGAGAAATTCAAGAACAAATTGCTTGCCTAGGGATTTTCCTGGCTCAACATTGCTAGTAAGCCTATCCTCATTAAATCTGTGCTTTACAGTCTTCCCTTGTTTCAGTTTTCCATTCTTCTTGCTCCCTCCAGGATTCTAAAAAAAATGGAGGAGATCATTAGGAAATTTTTTTGGAAGGGCGGCAAGCAAAATGAGAAAAAAATTTCGTTAGTCACCTGGGATTCCATATCCAAACCGCTCTTAGAAGGAGGCTTGAATTTAAAAAATCTTGGAGTTCAAAATATCACCATGGGGGCTAAGCTCATTTGGAGGATTATAGCTCCGAACCCTGGCTGGGCTCATCTAGCTCTTTGGAAAAATATTTATGGGCAAACATTCCCGCTGTCTAGGCCATCCTCTACCGCTTCTGAATTCACCCTTCCAGAAGCTCTGTTCAAAAGCCTGTCCTCTTATAAATACTCATGCCTACTAGGTCCCTAGTAATGGAAAAAGGATCAACCTTTGGACAGACAAAATCTGAACAAGGAGACGCTGGGAGACTACCCCTCCCTCCAAGGGTTGTGTAGGTGGACGGATGCTGGTATGCGTTCCTTGTAAGATATCTCAGTCTGGCAGGAATATCACAGGGCTGGATGGAAAATTGAAACAGCCCTAGATTTGGCTATAGAACGTGAGGAACTACTCTCCAAACATCATGGATTAGGTCCATTACGGATGGGAAGCAAGGATACTAGAGGTTGGGGTGTGCAGGCTGGTGGTTATTCTGTTGCTCAGGGATACGCCAAGCTATGCAAGCGCCCCCATGTGGCCATGAATCCATAGCCTTGGAAAGGGATTTGGTACCACCCTTCACTACCAAAAATTGATTTTTTCAATTGGTTGTTATGCCATTCCAAAATATTGACTGACAATAATCTGGTGAAGCATGGCTTCCACAGCCCTTCAAGGTGCAGACTTTGCAAGGCAAACTAGGAAATTATTTCACATTTGATGCTAGATTGCTCCTTTACTTTGCAGATCTGGTCTGTGTTGTTGGACACTCTGAGTCCCAGCTTCGAGTTTCCTTCCTCGACTGCTAGTTTTTTTGATAGATGGTTGTAAAGGTACCCTGGTTCTCCTCCAAAAAACAAAATTATTAAATCGGCTTGGTTAATTGATGACCCTGAAACGCTGGGCGCGCTTCCCTCTATTAAAGAAACTAAAACTGATGATTATCCTTAAAAAAAAACACTGGCGCCCTTCTTTCTACTCCAATTCACAATCCAAATAAGAACGCAGGACAAAAAAAAATATTATCTTTAAATCGATTCCAACACATAAGGCAAAGAGCCCAAAGATACATAAACCCGGAATCAAAATTCCTAAGGCAATGACAGACTGAATCTCCAGGAAGAAATTGCGGGCACAGTAGTGGCACACGAGCAGAAATAAACTATCGCACACAAAATAAAGTGTTCAATGCATGCACAGAAATCCCATAACAAACCAACCAATGCAGCAATTTTATCATAAATATTTCCTGCCTAGGCTGATGGCCAGAGATTTAATGGCTCTCTGAAGCAGCATACACAGTAGCATAAATAGCAAAGCAGAGGACAGCGGCCAACTATATCTTGAAACTGCAAATTGAAGCCGTATTATGCCGACATATTCTTGCAGCATTTTATGTTTTGACAAATGAACCAGCCATTGTTTCTGGCAGACATCATCAGTTATATCTGCAATTTTGTTTCATGGCAGCATAAATATTTCTTCAGCACAAAGAAGCATGACAGCATAGCAAACATTTTCTTGACCGCCATAGAATAGTTCGATTCATATCAGTTGAAGAAATCAGGGCACACTTATCAGTCCTTGACCTCAGTCTAACTAGAGAGAGGCATAAATGTTACAGGATCCTATGGGGCTGGGAGGCTGGATCCGCAGATCCCCGGATCTAGTAAATATTCGGATCCAAATTCACTCCGATGTGGTGTATCACCATCACCAGGATTGATTGTCCACTATTTATTGTTGATTCCATAACGCCAACGCGGATTCCTCTACGTTCTCCGTGTCATGGGCTTCCCAACTCACAAAAGCGATATCGTTGAGCTTTGCGGGAGTATATATGAATGGTTTTCTTTGAGTGGCTGCAAAGATTTGGGGATGATGAATAGTAGAATGGGGCTGATGCGTGATAGAACTATTTTGGGAATGGGGACCTATGGTCGACGAAGATGTGCAGTTGCTAAGAACTGCCCAGAGGAAAGTCGAACAATCCTGCCATGACCATATAAAAAAAACAATCTGAAAACCTTCACATCAATTTATAAAATGTCATACCAAATCGGATTTCAAATTCCACGGCACGTCATATAAAAAGATACACGATATTTATGTTATGCACAATACCCAGAAGAACAGAGTTTCGCAATCACCTCTATTACATAAGAACGAATTCTATATATAATTTATCTTACACAGTCGTATCTAAAATGAGCTCTCGCTCCACACTAAAACTCACACTCCCTATCAGAAAACTTTCCTCCCACGAAACACCATCTCTATGTTTATTACAACTTTCTCTCCTTAACTTTCTAATCAAATCGGTACATAATCTTCTAATTTTAAAGATTCTAACAAATAAACTCTCCTATATAATTGGGCTCGCATACATCTGTTATAACAACCTTAACAATAAGATAGACACCCCTATTATAGTAATAGCTAATTATTTGTAAAATCGCCTTCTTTAACAAACTGAACAGAAATGAATTCCACTTTGTTAGGCCACAACATGTGGGCAATTTCCCACATTGTTGGCCCGTTCCGATGCTCCTGCATCAGACTCCCGGAGAAGAAAACTGATCTTGTAGTTGTTTGGAGTTGATCCTCATTCTCTGTAGCTCTGCTGACGTCCTCTACTGTTTCCTCTTTCCACTTGGTCAAACACTGATAATGAGTCTGACTCCTGGTTCGCTTTAGCGCTTTCTTTTTCCTTTTTCCTGCTTTGGGCTTTCGTCTGTTATGGCGTCTCTTTGTAGTTATTCTGTTGGCTTTTAGTATAGGTACCTTTCGGCAATACATAACTAAATCACCTGTTTGGAATTTCTTTTTCCGCCTCCGCATATCTGCTCGCTGCTTGTCTTTGCTACTGCATTCCCGCCATCTGCTTTTGACATCTCCCTCAAATATGCTTCTAGGAGTTAGCCAATTCACATCTACTTGGATTTTCTTCGGATTGAGTATTGTTTGCACAACACATGGATTAAGACTTCCATTGATTTGCCCTTTATCCATCAAGTCTTCCATTTTTGTTCCAGTTTCGGCATTTCCCTGCATTACCCTACAGGCTACTTTATTCGGGAAACTGACTCCAGGTATTAGATCATTATGGTGGCTAATAATCCTGGGTAACAACTCATCCACTACAATATCAGCACAATCATTCAAGAAAATCTGAATTTCTTCAGGCAAATATTCTATATTTGTAGAAGTTAAAATTACCTTGGGTTTCCCAACACTAGCAAAATGCATCTCCTTACCCTTCTCATCTTCCCGCAACAAGATCTTCTCATTCATCAATGTAACACTGTTTCCATGTGCTTCTTTATCAGCTTCAGCTTTCAACGACAGTAGTGTATGCTTGTTCCCATCTTTCTCCAAAGTATAAGTATTTCTTCTGCCATCATGAATGGCATTTCAGTCAAACTGCCAGGGCCTCCCTAGCAATACGTGGTAGACATCCATCGGCATTATATCACATAAAATAACATCCTGATAAGTGCCAATCTGAAATTCAACTTTACATTGTTCAGTCACAAAAATTTGATGGCCTTTCTGGAGCCACGATACTTTATAAGGAGTGGGGTGTACTGTCCTTTCCAACTTCAACTTATCCACCATTTCTGTAGAAACAAGGTTGTCAGTACTACCGCTATCAATTATCAACTTGCAACACTTACCCTTGGACTTACATACAGTCCTGAATAAAGTCCTTCTTTGAACTGGTTCTTTGGCTTCCTTAGCTCCTTCCAGTAATACCCTCTTCAGTAACAGGGACTCTCCATCTTCTGGTGGTTCCTCTTTAGCTTCAGGTTGAGGAATTTCCTCCTTGGCTTCTGCAACATTCACGTTGCGCTGGTTTGCTGATCTCTGATGAGGACAATCCCATTGTACATGTCCCCATTCACCGCATGCAAAGCACTGGACATCTCTTCCTCGGCCTCTACCTCTGGGCACAAACCTTCCAAGGCCAAAATCTCCTCTTTGTGGTGCTCTATTTCTCGCACTCCCTGCCTCATTCTGAGAGTGTTGAACTTTGGATTCAAGTATCCTTCCTTCTTTTGCTGGATTCTTACCTCTGTTTCTCTGGTTTTGTTTGCGCAACAGTTTTTCCTCTGCTTTCAAGGCTGCTTGATAGGCATCCTCAACAGTTTTCAAACTTAACAGGCTAATCTCATCTTGGATCTCATACCTTAGCCCATTAATATACCTGGCTACTTTCTCCAAATCATCTTCTACATGCCCTATTCTGATATTTAGCCTGTAAAATTCTTCAGTATATTCTTTAACAGGCATTCCCTTCTGCTTCAAATTTTGCATCTGCTTAAAAAGATTCAAATGATAGTCCTTAGGCAAAAACTTGGCTTTGAGGTGCTTACCATTTTATCCCACTGCTTGACCTTAGATTTCCCCTTTCGCGTTCTTGATGTCTGTAACTCGTCCCACCAAATGGCTGCATGGCCCTTCAGTCTAGTGACTGCAAACTTCACCTTCTTATTCTCCTCAACCTCTTCATAATTGAAATATTGATCTATGGATCTGATCCAATCCATGAGCTCCTCGGCATTTAAACTCCCATCATACATAGGAATTTCTATCTTGGGCTTGCTTCCAACTTTTGCCAGCATCTTGAGGACTTTGGCAGTTTCATTTTCTTCTCCTGCTCCGTCCTCTTCATCGGACTCTTCTGAAGAACTCTCAGTTGTCACATCTGGTGCTCTTCTATGGGCTGTTTCCATTGTCTCCATTCGTTCACGCAGTCTTCGCACTTTGTCTACCAGGACTGCATTTGGTTCTGGTCTTCCTCGACCAATTCCTCGCCTTGGCGGCATCTTAGCTGCAACCACCTGGATCTTTTGGCTTTGATACCAAAAATGATGACCCTGAAACACTGGGCGCGCTTCCCTCTATTAAAGAAACTAAAACTGATGATTATCCTTAAAAAAAAACGTTGGCGCCCTTCTTTCTACTCCAATTCACAATCCAAATAAGAACGCAGGACAAAAAAAATATTATCTTTAAATCGATTCCAACACATAAGGCAAAGAGCCCAAAGATACATAAACCCGGAATCAAAATTCCTAAGGCAATGACAGACTGAATCTCTAGGAAGAAATTGCGGGCACAGTAGTGGCACACGAGCAGAAATAAACTATCGCACACAAAATAAAGTGTTCAATGCATGCACAGAAATCCCATAACAAACCAACCAATGCAGCAATTTTATCATAAATATTTCCTGCCTAGGCCGATGGCCAGAGATTTAATGGCTCTCTGAAGCAGCATACACAGTAGCATAAATAGCAAAGTAGAGGACAGTGGCCAACTATATCTTGAAACTGCAAATTGAAGTCGTATTATGCCGACATATTCTTGCAGCATTTTATGTTTTGACAAATGAACCAGCCATTGTTTCTGGCAGACATCATCAGTTATATCTGCAATTTTGTTTCATGGCAGCATAAATATTTCTTCAGCACAAAGAAGCATGACAGCATAGCAAACATTTTCTTGACCGCCATAGAATAGTTCGATTCATATCAGTTGAAGAAATCAGGGCACACTTATCAGTCCTTGACCTCAGTCTAACTAGAGAGAGGCATAAATGTTACAGGATCCTATGGGGCTGGGAGGCTGGATCCGCAGATCCCCGGATATGGTAAATATTCGGATCCAAATCCGCTCCGATGCAATGGATCGGCGGTCACAGTTTGTCCAACAATTGATTGTCCAACTAGCAGATCACAAATCCGCTCCGATGCGGTGGATCACCATCACCAGGATTGATTGTCCACTATTTATTGCTGATTCCATAATGCCAACGCGGATTCCTCTACGTTCTCCGTGTCATGGGCTTCCCAACTCACAAAAGCGACAACGCTGAGCTTTGCGGGAGTATATATGAATGGTTTTCTTTGAGTGGCTGCAAAGATTTGGGGATGATGAATAGTAGAATGGGGCTGATGCGTGATAGAACTATTTTGGTAATGGGGACCTATGGTCGATGAAGATGTGCAGTTGCTAAGAACTGCCTGGAGGAAAGTCGAACAGTCCCGCCATGACCATATAAAAAAAACAATCTGAAAACCTTCACATCAATTTATCAAATGTCATACCAAATCGGATTTCAAATTCCATGGCACGTCATATAAAAAGATACACGATATTTATGTTATGCACAATACCCAGAAGAACAGAGTTTCGCAATCACCTCTATTACATAAGAACGAATTTTGTATATAATTTATCTTACACAGTCGTATCTAAAATGAGCTCTCGCTCCACACTAAAACTCACACTCCCTATCAGAAAACTTTCCTCCCACGAAACACCATCTCTATGTTTATTACAACTTTCTCTCCTTAACTTTCTAATCAAATCGGTACATAATCTTCTAATTTTAAAGATTCTAACAAATAAACTCTCCTATTTAATTGGGCTCGCATACATCTGTTATAACAACCTTAACAATAAGATAGACACCACTATTATAGTAATAGCTAATTATTTGTAAAATCGCCTTCTTTAACAAACTGAACAGAAATGAATTCCACTTTGTTAGGCCACAACATGTGGGCAATTTCCCACATTTCTGGCCCGTTCCAATGCTCCTGCATCATTAATTCTCCCTAAAATTATCTACTGGAAGATCTAGCTAGAGCGAAACAAAAGGATTTTCCGAAACTACGAGTAGGACGTCAAGCTAGTGGCAGTTAAAATAAAATGTCAGTTAAAAGAGTGCCTGAGAGACCTCAAAGATGATTTAAATCTCACCTAGCAGGATAAAAACTGGGGCTCTTCTCTCGATCTACAACTCCAAAAATTGGTAAAGAGTATCCCCCTTCTAAAAGTTAGGCAAATAAGGGTTACAGAAAACGAGCTCCAGGGATGGATTGCAATCTAGCAAAGGCACTCCTTATTTTTTGATGGGGCTGCTAAGGGAAATCCTAGAAGAGCTCGTGCTGGAGGAGTTATATTAAACCCAGCTGGTTCTAGGATCCACAACTTTGCTTGGGCTTGGGCATCGCTTCCAGCATCCAAGTTGAGGCTTTGGCTCTTTTTCAAAGACTCAAGATTCTGAAAGTGTTGAACATCAGGGAGGTCAATGATATTTGAGATTCTCAGGTTATTATCAACACTATGGTGACTCGTTCTAAGACAAATGACCTAAGGCTAGCAAGGCTGATACACAAAATTTTAGATCTTGGTAACTCTTTCCAAAATTTAAATTTCAATCATGTGTTGAGAGCCAATAATAAGGAGGTGAACACTGAAGCTAACAAAGCAGCCCTTCTTACGGCTAGTGCTTTGCTCAAAGGTAGACAGGAAATATGGTAACCAATTCCTTAAATTAGATCATTGTCATGTTTTATTGCTTTCTGTTAAATCAATTTTTTTGTACCCACAAGCTTGGGAAAATCTCTGAAATAGACCATATCGTTGTAGCTAAGAAAAGATGTGAGCTAATCATAAGTGTCACGGTCTTGCAAGGCTATTCGGCACTTATCATCTTAGACTCACGCTTTGTAATCCACTTTTTGGCATTAAGGGCAAGTTTATAATAATCCACTACCCGTTTCTGTAAAATAAAAGTAATGTGACAAAATAGTGTTACAAAATAATAAAACATAAAACAAACAAACTATGTAGTAATAATATGAATTATAATTATTAATATAGTAATTACATGAATTAAAATTATTAATATAGTGATAACATGAATTAAATAACGATAATTATTAGTATAATAGTGCTACAAAATAGTGTTACAAGATAGTAAAACATAAAGCATAAAACAAAAACAAAAAATATAGTAATAACATGAATTAATAATTATAATGATTAGTATAATAGTGTTACAATATAGTAA
>APFE031686927.1:0-12819 GCA_000404065.3 Pinus taeda
TATATATATAGATATAGTTCGGTAGTTATTATGCAAGCTAGTTTCTTGTATATTATAAAAGGAAATTATAAAAATTAATTCCCAATACCTATTAATAGACTTATCTACGTCAAACAAACGAAAACAAAAAGCATATGTGTGTGTCCATTATTTAATTTATTAGGTTTAATAAACTTTTATATCATAAAAGTTTATTAAACCTAATAAGTTAAATAATGGAACACTAATTAAGTGGAAGGAATCTAATAGTTAATTAAACAATCACTAATTAATATAAAATAAAATGTAAAAGAAAAAACATAATGAAACCAAAATATATTATTATTTTCTTAATTCCGTTGTCTTAGGATTTAGTTTTATTTTCTGCGTATATTAGAAAAAAATATTTGTATTAATAAATCAAAGAAGTTATTCTTAAAAGATTTGCGATAATTTTGTTTCATTTTCTTTTTTTTTTCTTTTTAAAAATGTCAAAATTCAAAAATCATCCAAATATAAATTTTTTGAATGATTTATTATTATATTAGCAAAATGTTCGTTCGAAACAAAGTATTTATTTAGAATACAATAGTTTACTCATTCTCACATTTAAATTTAGTATCAAACTGAAAGAAAAAAGAAAAAAGAAAAACAAATCAGTCCATGAAAAATGTGATGACATTAATTAAACAAAATGGAAAATATGCTTACCTAACAATAGTGTAGACAATACATATATCCAAAGTTACTCGGGAAAAACATTTATTCAATCGATAACATTGGTCTCAAAATTATATTCAATAAAATAAAATAGTATCACAAAATTGATGACAATCTTTAAACTCCCATGACTTTTATCTGAACTTATAATCTTGACAGTAGTACAAAAGTAAGAGCTCAAGATTTTCCAACCTAGTTATTGTGACTTCCAGAAGAAAAAATGTTATAGCACAAATTATTTCCCTTGGTCTAACTACCTACGTCTTCAATTTGTTTCCTCTTCTTAACAAAAATGCCTAAATTTGAATTCCAAAATTTTCAACCCCTTAACTCTAGAGTGATGAATCTTTTTATAAGTAAATAAAATATTTTCCTGAAAACTTTTCTTTTCATCCAAAAATGAATTGGATATTAATTAAATAAATTTGAGAGAATCACATCTTAAAAATAAGTACAATTTTAAATATTGGTAATATCAACCCTTTTTTCTTCCAATTTAAGATTTAAATCTTTATTGGAAATCTTATAGTTGATAATAAGCCTTCACATTAACTACTCCTTCATACTTGAAATATGTTTCAAAATAAATGAAAAATCACTAGGCACAAAATAATTTAAAAATTAACAAAAATGCCTAAGTTTGAATTCCAAAATTTTCAACCCCTTAACTCTAGAGTAATGACTCTTTTTATAATTAAATAAAATATTTTCCTGAAAGCTTTTTTTTCCATCCAAAGATGAATTGAATATTAATTAAATAAATTTGAGAGAATCCCATCTTAAAAATAAGTACAATTTTAAATAATGGTAATATCAACCCTTTTTTTCTTCCAATTTAAAATTTAAATCTTTATTGGAGATCTTCTAGTTGATAATAAACCTTCACATTAACTCCTTCATACTTGAAATATGTTTCAAAATAAATGAAAAATCATTAAATATAGGCACAAAATAATTTAAAACATAATGTAATTAAAAAATCACTAATTATTATAAAATAAAATGTAAAAGAAGAAAATAATGGATAAATATATTATTATTTCCTTAATTTCATTCTTTTACGAATTTAGCTTTTAGTTTTTTAAAGTAATTAGAAAAATATTTATTATAACAACCAAAATATATTTGAAATATTTGCAAAATCTTTTATTTTATTTTTTTTAAAGATTGTCGAAATTCTAATATTTGGAATAAATCTTTATTATTGTACATAGGCATACAGCTTGAGTGGGTCTAATGGTTAAGAGCATGTGTTTCCTCCTAAGAGGTCACAGGTTCAAAAACCAGAGGGGGGTAGAGTATGTATGCCTTCGTAGACTTAGCAGTCAAATCATTGCACAGAGGTGGGTCCCTTGTCCCACAAACAAGGGGGTCTCATACACCAATTTGGTGTCTGGCTTGGCTGTGACCTTAAAAATGGATATTATTATTATTATTATTATAAAGTGTCAAAAACAAGCTCTAGAAAAAAAGGGGTTGATGATGCATACATTTAAAAACAAATATTTATATTTGATAAATAAGAAAATTTAAAGTGTAAAAAATATACTCGAAAAAAAAAATATGTATTCTGCATCACCACTTTTCAAAATCAGTTGACTCTTTTGCTACCTCAATGAAACGGGTAATTGTATCATTTCTCGTTTTAAAGTTTACATTGTTCTTCACATAAGACGACCGATAGATGGATTTTTTGTACTCGGACCACATAATCCCTTCTCAATTGACCATCAATCAAAGTGATGTGTTTGGAACCCAATTGAAGACCTTCCTTTGACTATCGATCAAAGTGAAGTTATTGGAACCATGTGCGTGTTGTGGTCGATATTTTATTCATATAAAATATTGGGATACAGTGTCATCATAAGATCCAAACTCACAACCTTTTGTATGTTTATTAAGGGTTTATTATTTTATCATAAGTTTTTCTCCAACCAAGGTATTTTTCCTTAATTTTCATCAGTATCTCAATGTTGGTGACGCGTTCTACTTATCTAAATTCCCTATTTAAAACTTCCAACTTTAGCTTTTGCAATAGAGTAATATTTTCTCAAAGAAACACTAAGATTGAATAGAGAAGTCACGCTTGAATATGGGCATTGAATAAGTATATACCAGTGACTTTGTTGATCGAATAAGTATACACCTCTGACTTTTCTCATTGAATATGTTACACACCTGTGAATTTCTTGATCAATTAAGTATACGCCTCTAACTTGGTCATGAATAAGTTATACACTAGTTACACACTAGTGGTCATGAATAACTTTTCCTAATATAGTTATTTGGTGAATATATCGACGACATGTTCATCTGTTCTATAGTACTCAATCTCGATCTCTCCATGTTGAACTAAATCCCAAACAAAATGATATTGAATATCTACATGCTTGGTATTCTTATGAAAAACTAGATTCTTGGTGATTTGAATAGCACTTTGATTATTACATATCAAGTAAATGGATTACTCTTTTTGCTCATGTAGATCCTCTAAAATTATTCTCAACTAAATTGCTTCACATGTTGTTGTTGTTTCCGCTTTATACTCTGCTTTTGTTGTGGAGAGAAAAATTGTGGGTTGCTTGTTAGTACTCCAAGCAATTGTTGTTGAACCCATACTAAAAGAATACCCTGAAGTTGATTTCAGGTCATCCATGAATCTAGCCCTATCTGAATCAGTATAACCAATCAACTTGAAATCTTCTATAGATCTATATACCAAACCATATCCAATTGTTCCATGCAAATATCTTGAAATCCTCTTTGCTACTTTCCAATGCAATTCATTAGGTTCTGCCATAACTATTAATACCATACTAACTGTAAAATAGATATTTGGTTGAGTTGTAGTTAAGTAGATCAAACTTCCAACCAATTGATGATACAAAGTAACATCAATTGAACTAGATTCATCGTGTCCATATAACTTCAACCCAACTTCCAAAGGAGTTACTGCTAGCTTGCACCACAACATTCTAAACCTCTTCGAAATGTCCCAAATATACTTAGCTTGTGAAAATACCATCCTCCTTCTACCAAAATTCAATACACATGAAATAATGCAACTCACCAAGATCTTTCATCTCAAACCCATCAATCATATGTGACTTAAAATTTTGAAATAATTCATCATTGATCTCTATGTAGATCAAATTATGAACATATAAGATAACTATCAAAATATCTAGTCCTAAGTGAAATATATAGAGATTGGGATCAGATAAACTTTTAACTAAGCCATGATCCTAAAAATACTTATCAATTCTAGAATACCATGCCCTTGGTATAAGTCCTTCTTTGACTTATAAACATAATCTTCTTTTCCTGGCACTTCAAAGCCCTTGGGCTACTCCACATAAATTTCTTCATCCACATAACCATTTAGAAAAGTTTATTTAACGTCCATATGAAAGATTGGCCATTTATGCTATGAAACTAATGCTTGAACCATCCTAATTGTATCCAATTTTTCCACAGGAGAGTCTCAATGTAATCAATGTCTTCTTTATGTGCATATCACTTTGCAACTAAATGACTCTTATACTTATCAATTGTGCCATCATATTTATACTTGGTTTTATAAACCCACGTAGTGCCAATTAAATATTTTACCTTTAGTAAATTTACTAAGTCCCATGCATCATTTGTTACTAAGGCATTCAATTTTTCTTTCATAGCTTCATTCCATTCCTTATTTCTTGATTCTTCTGCATAATTATGTGGTTCATCCATGTTCATTACCTATGCCATAAGTGCATAATTTATTAGAGAACTTTGGGATCTAGTAATCCTTCTTTCAAAATTTCTATCCAACATACTGCTTTCTAAATGTATCATTTCAAGCCACTTAGGCTTCTTCTGAACTTCATCCATCTTCAATGACTTAGAATTTGATTCATCAATAGTATTCACTGTATCTTTATTCTATTCAAATTGTACATGTTTTGGCTAGTAGATTCCCTGCTCATCAAACACAACCTTTCTACTTATTACCATCCTCCTTTCTTTCTGGTAAAATAGCCTATAACTTCTTGTTTCAATATTGTAGCCAATAAATGTACACTTCAAACTATTATCATTCAATTTCTTCCTCTTTTCCTTATAAACATGTGCATATGTAGTACAACCAAAATATTTCATATGTGCAACACTTGGTTTATATCCTGACCATGCTTCTTCTAGAGTCAAATTCAACACTGCCTTTGTAGGACATTTGCTAAGAGTGTATATTGTTGTGTGTATTTCTTCAACCCAAAACTCATTTCCAAGAGACTTAGTTTCTAACATGATCTTAGCCATTTCAACTCTGGTCCTATTTTTTCTTTCTGCAACACCATTTTATTGAGAGTATGAATTGGTAAACTCTCGTGTATTCCATTCTTCATGCAATAACTAAAAAAATCATTTGACTTGTATTCTCCTCCATTATTTGTTCTTAGGGTGAGAATTTTCAAATCACTTTGATTTCCAACTAATATAGAAATTATGGCGTAGAATTGTAACTGCTCATGAAATTTTAATCTAAATCACAAGACACAATCCTACTTCACTTCTTTACAGAATTAAATTCACTAATTAGAACATTAATCACAAACATGCAAAGAGAAATAATGCACATGCACACCATATTTTCTCATGGGAAAGAAATTTGCTAAAAACACCTTTCCTTACTTGCATTAATCTAATGAATAGAGATGTATTACAGTTTCTTGCTCAGATTGAGGAGAACTTGCATGTAAATAACCTATCTCTTTACTCACTAAGAAGTTGTGACCTAGACTTAGTCAATTTCTACCTCTGCTTGAGCCCCTATTTCCTTGTGTAATTCCTAAGGACAATAGGCCTCTATTATTTAGGAATTTCCTCCAAAATGATTTCACAATTCCCAAGGTTGATCATTTGACTGCATGCAACACCTGCACACTTAAGACTATTCTACAACTGATGTTACACTCCCTTAGAATCTCCTCGAAAGTTGGGGAACTCAAATTCTCTACATGTACTAGTTATTTTGCATTGATTGATCAGTTAACTGGATGATCACTGAGTTAGAATGAAGTCTCACTGCACAACTGACCTTTAACTAGTTCCTTCAATAGTTAGAACTAGTTTAACTGAAAACAAATTGAAATATCTGACCTTGATTGCTACAAATTAACAATCACACATGTTTAACTGAACTCCAACTCCTGTAACTCAAATTTACTGAGATAACTGAGTGACAAGATCCATGTCACATCATTTAACTGCATCCAAGTTGTCTACTAAATTGGAATTTCGAATTTTCTCAATTTGATCAAGGAAAAATCAAATTGAGACTTTCTTGCTGCTTTTTTCAATACTCCCTCTCAGCAAGAAAGGGATTATCAACTACCACTATCCTGCACTTATGGAACTCAAGCTTCCCTCTTGACAAGGCCTTTGTCGAAATGTTAGCATCTTTTTCCTCTGTTGGAATGTATTGTAGCAAAATTATCTTCATTTGCACACAGTCCCGTATATGGTGATATTGGATATCTATATGCTTGGAATGACCATGACATATTGGACTCTCAGAGAGCTTGATGTAACTCTGATTATCATAATATATCACAGTTGGATCCATCATCTAAACAAACAGTCCCACAAGTATCTTTCTCATCCAAATCACTTAACATGTTGCTTGAGCTACAACCATGTATTCTAATTCTGTTGAGCTGAGTGCCACAAGTATTTTATTCTTGTTGTACTAGGAGACTGTTGCAGACCCAACACTGAAAATTCCACCTAATGTACTCTTTTGGTCAGATGGAATCCCTATCCAATCTACATTTGTGAAGCCACAAAGTTTCACTCCCTCTTTCCGTTTATACTATAATCCATACTGAGTAGTGCCTCTGAGGTACCATAAAACATGCTTAGTTTCCTTCCAATATAATTTGGTTTGCCTAACCATAGCTTGGCTTAGCTGATTGACTACATAGCACATATCTGGTCGTGTGTTCACAAGATACATCACTGAACCCACTAGCTTCTAATAAATGGTAGCATCCACCTCTTCAATTGAAGTGGCATCCTCCTTCCTCGAGTGGGTCGCTAGAGGTGTCTCCATGGATTTGCAACTCTACATGTGGAATATTTGTAGTATCTCATTTTCATACTTTCCTTGAGACACAAATAGTTCCCCATCGCCCTGCCATACTTCCAACCCAAGGAAGTAGCGCATGAGACCCATGTCCTTTATTTCAAATTCCATTGCAAGGTCTTCCTTGCAAGATATAATCAGTTTTTCATCACCAGTTAAAATCAAATCATCAACATATCAGACAATAATAAGCAATTTACCTTCTACTAAGGTATGATATAGGTTCACATTTGCTTCACTTTTGGTGAAGTCCAAACCGGTGAGATAACTGTCGATATTGGTGTACCAAACACGAGGTTTTTGCTTGAGACCGTAGAATGCTCACTTGAGTCTGTACAGATGAGACTCTCAATCAAATGTCTCAAAACCTTCTAGTTTCTTAATGTACACCTCCTCCTCAATAACCCCATTGAGGAATTCATTTTTTACATCCATCTAGTGGATCTTCCACCCCATCTATGTAGCCAGTACAATAATTGATCTAATGGATGAATACCTTGCTCCAGGAGAAAAGGTTTCCTAATTGTTTATTCCCTCAACTTGAGAGAATCCTTTGGCCACAAATTTTTCTTTATACTTCTATATTCTTCCATCTACAACATGATTTACTTTGAAGACCCATCTCAAACCCATAATTGATTTATCTTCCATTCTTGGGACCACGTCCCAAACACTGTCTTTACAATGGATTCATATTCCTCGACCATTACATTAACCCATACAGGTTGCTTTATTGCTTCCTTGAAAGAGGATGGCTCAATTTCTACAACCTCGGTCATTAGAGCCATGTAGCTAGTGTACATCTCAAGTGATCTCCTTTGCATCAGAAAATTTGAAGGAACTCTCACATTCTCCCTTGCATCCTGCACAAGTCTATCAACTTCCTTGGTTATTTTTCTGCCTTCTATGGATGGTTTTGCTTGAGTGGGTGTCTCCACTTTGCTCCTCACTTTGTGGCTACTCCACAACTTCCTAAGGCTCCTCCTTTGGAGCTAAAAGCTCCTCTTCTGGTGGGATCTGAAGCTCCCTTCAAGAAAGCACCACATTTCTTTCTCGTCATCAAACTTTACATCCCTTCACACAATTGTAATTTTAAGGGATGAAAAATACACACGGTAGTTTTGAGGATTTTATATGTAACCCAAAAATACTCTAAACTCTGTTGTTGGTTCAAGATTCTTCCTCGAATATTTTGAGACATGGGAGTAAAAAACGACTCCAAAAATCTTAAGTGTGACACATCTAGCTTTATCCCTGAGAAAGCTTCCTCTGGTGTGATCATACCAACAATCCAATGAGGAATCTGGTTTTGCAAGTAGATTTTTGTGTTACATGCCTATGGCCACTAATGCAATTGTAGGCCTTCGTCATGTAGCATAGCTCTCACAGCTCCAACAATGTTGTGGTTTTTCTCTCAACTACCCCATTTTTATGCAGGTTGTGGGGTGTTGTCAACTCTCTTTGAATTCCATCTTTCACACAAACATCCTTGAAGTCATTCGATACATACTCACCTCCATTTTCACTCTTGAGAATCTTCACCTTCTTGTCGGTTTCTTTCTAAACCAATGCCTTAAATTCTATGAACATTGAGAATGTCTCTTCTTTCTTCCGTGTGAAGAAGATCCAACACTTCCTTGAGAAATCATCAAAAAATATAACATGGTACTTATGTCTAGCATTGGAGGTGGTTGAGAAAGGTCCACAGACAACAAAGTGGACACTTTCCAAGACTGCATGTGCTTTTCTTTCTCGATCACGGAATGTGGATTTCACATACTTCCCCAAGTTACATCCCTTGCATACAACATGTTGTTCAAGGGCTCCTTTAGGAAGGCCCATGGTTATTTGTTTCATAATCTTCAAGGTGTCATGATGCAAATTTCTAAGTCTTCTATGCCAAAGTTCACTGACATCGCAACTCTGCACTTTCTTTGCCTTACTAATTAATGCAACACAATATTCCACATCCAACTTGTATAGGTTCTTCACATGAACCTTGATTTGGTTCACCTACCCAGTGGCTATGTGTCTCAGGAATGCTTTCCCTTTGCTGAAGATCACATCATAAACATGGTCTTCCAAAACTTCTACAAATATGAGATTCTTCTTCAGGCCTAGAACAAACATGACATCCTTGAGTTTGAGAGGGGATCCTAACTCCGTCTAAAATGTGATTGTACCAATTTCGGTCACACTGTACCTTTCATCGTTCCCCATCTTAATATGAATATGGAGATATTTCTCCTCTAGGTCACTTAAAAATTCTCTACACCTTGCCATGTGGAACGAGGCACTAGAATCCAAGTACCACACGCTCCCCATCACTATGCTACCCATGCATGTGATAAGGGTGAAGTCAAGCTCGAACTTTGAAGCCAAGGCTTAACCTATTGCTCCTCCTAAGGTTTTTATTGCTTGAATTTTTGTATGGACACTTAGTGGCATAGTGCCCAAATTCATGACAATTGAAGAATTTTATTTTGGACAAGTCTTTCTTCTTGCCCCCATGGCTGGATTCTGGTTTGGTTTCAGATTTATTCCCTTTTCCCTTCTTTCCATTTCCATCCAATGAAAATTTTTCTTCATCCTCACTCTTGGATGAGGTTCCATCTCTTGTATTCCACCTTATCTCCTCTTGTACCAAATAATACCATAAGTGTTCCCAATTCTATAATTTCTCCTTCCCGTTCACCAAGCCCTCATAGCTATGACAGCTTTTGGGAAGGCCTAGAAGAGCTAGGCTTACCAAGTCATCCTTTGCATCATTAAGACCAACCCCACCAAGTTCATCACAAACTTGTGTAAATATGGTAAGATACTACGGGATAGTGTCATTCTTATGCATCTTGATATTGCAAAGTTTATCCTTGAATGTCGACCTCCTATGGTCACTAATATTCTTGATCAATTATGTCACAACTATCCACATTGCGAATATAGTTTATTTACCATGGATATTTGAGAAAATGTGGTCTCATTCTCCCTCCAAGATCATTTTTCTCATCTTGGCTACATCTTTCTTCCATTGGGCTAGGTTATGTGCATTAGATTCTGCTAGTTTTGGAACATCTTTCTTGATGTATTCTAGAAAGCTATTGTCATCAAGAATTGCCTCCATGTAATGAAATTAGAGTTGCCTTCCAAGGCATGCTCTAGTCTCATCCCACTGAAGGTCATCATCCCAACTCTAGAGAGATCCTGCTACACTGAACTACAAATTCGAACCTCCTGAGAAACAACTTCAAAATTTCTATTTTAATGTGAATCATGCTCTAATACCATGTAGAAATTATGATGTACAACTGTAAATACTCATGAAATTTTAATCTAAATGAAAAGAAACAATACTACTCTATTGCTCTGCAGAACACAATTTAGAACATCAATCATAAACATGCAAAGATAAATACCACACACACACACAATATTTTCCCAGGGGAAGGAAATTTGCTAAAAACCCCTTTTCCTCTCTTGTAGTAATAGGATGAATAGAGATGTATTACAATTTCTTGCTCAGACTAAGCACAACTTGTAAGTGAATAACCTATCTCTCTGCTCACTGAGAATATTTAACCCAGACTTGGTCAATTTATGCCTCTACTTTCACCCTTATTTCCTTGCGCAATTCCTCAGGAAATTAGGCCCTGATTACTTACGAATTTCCCCCAAAATGATTACGCAATTCCCAAGTTTGATCATCTGATTACATGCAACACTTGTGTTATCACCTGGATTGAACCTGGCTGAAGGAAGGCAATTCCAGGGTAACCACAAACCACGCTTAGCCAAGTAGCTAGCCCTACTAGGCCAGGAGAGGGCTCTCTCAATAAGGATCTCAGCCAAAATGACTGGATCAAGAAACTGATATTAGGCTATGTATAGTAGCACAGGGTTTTGATTTATTTTGGAGGGTTTTGCTGGATCAGGAGGAGCCAAACAGTTAGGGCAAGGAAATTAGGTCAAAATTGCAGGGTGTTGGATGGGGCAAGGTAGGCACAAGGCTCAACACTCTAGGGTTTGATGGGGAGGTGATTCAATACAGGCGAGGAGCTAGAAAGAGCATGTAAGAAACATGGATTCTTTCTAAACTGAAGAAAACATAGACTGTGAAATTTCTACCAAAAATAGAGCATAGAAGTTATGGATTCTGCCTCTTAGACTTGTATACATTCACATAAGAGTATGAAATGATGAAGTGGAGTTAACAATACATTCTAACACATGAATACTGAACTAAGCATCATAAAACATGGATCCCAAAGAAGTAGCTGCAACTTTTCATTAATCTCCTGCTGTAACTGATACAAAATGATATTTTATCAAAGCATAAGCATCCCACTGAGTCCAACCTATACAATGACTAAGGAAAAGCATCATATATACCCCAAACAAATCATCCTAAGCTCAAGTGGTCGAATCCATGAGAAGAGTGTTGGAATTATGATTCTGGTTTGGCTCTATGGTATAGGTGTTGTACTTGATGGCAACTCACTCTTGTGGTAGATCTTAATTCAGGCACTCAAAAATCATGGAAATTAAGGTACCCGCAGGTAATCCTAGAAGAAGCTGCGGACCTGCAGGTACGCCGACCAAAGAGTGCATGCATGCACGCAGGTGATACATTCAGAAGGTGCGGACCCCAGTTTCACTCTCTCCAATGCATAAAAGCGCATGCATGTGGGAATCTTCATGAATGGTTCATGGTATTAGTCCGACAATTTTTATCAAATGGTTTTGGTCCGTGGTATTGCATCCAAATGTATTGATCCCAAGTTTTGGGTTCATGGTATTGTGTTATTATGGTTTTGGACCATGGTTTTGTGAAAGGCTTGCCTATAAAAAGGAAAGGAGATCTCTTGGCCATATACTGGTGAAATTTGAATATCTTAAGATCTGAAATTTTGGGTGATTGACTTTAAATGCTATATCTAAATCAAGGAGATAACTCAAGGCGAATCTATTGACATGTCGTGATCTCTCAGGCGCAAGAACAGATCTATGGATCTGACTGACTGTGGCACATTGGAGGACTGAAAATTTGGCCCTAATCAGAAGTCTGCAGGCGATCCGAAAGCGCAGCGCGGGGGTACGCAGCGCAGTAAAAGGCTCAGTGCGGAGGTACGCAAGCTATTCGAAGGCGCAGTGTGGGGTACATAGCGCAGGAGAAAGCATAGTGTGTGGCGCACACAGCACAGGAAAAGGCGCAGTGGGAGGTACGCAGGAAAGAAGGAAGCATAGTGCGGAGGTTCGCATAAGTTAGAAAGTAGAGGTGCGGATCTGAAGAAAAGTACGCAGAGAAGAAGAACGACCTGTGCGGATCTGCGCAGTTTAGACTTAGAAGAGCTGCGAATATTCGCAGGCCCCTCTCGGTGAAGTTTCAGACTTATATTGAAACATTTGTTGACTATCTTTTATCTATTGCAGCAAAGTTCTGGGTTTCTGATATTACTTTTCTGTTTACAGCATTCTGAAGAGTTGGGTGATTCATTGTATAAGGAGATTGGTTGATTTACATGTACTTGATGATTATTTGATGTTCATGGATCCAGTCTGAAAATTTATGAAACGTGGTCCTTAAAGAAGTAAAATATCTAAGGGGATTGTAGCTCCCTTCCAGGAGAGACTGGAAAACGAGAGAGAGTTGTAGCTCTCTGCAGGTTGTAGCCTGCGTACTAGTAAAGGACTGCACCAGTACAAAATCATTGTAAAAGAAGTTTCTAATTGAAAGAAGATAGAGACATATTGCAGCAGGTGGTTTTCACCCACATTGGGTTTCCACCTTATATCTGGGGTTCTTTGGTGTGACTATCTATTTTTCTTGTTATATGGTACTGACATACAAGTTAATGATCAATATCTGAAGATTAAATTAAGGAAGGCATATTGAAAATAATTTGATAATATTGATTCACCGCCCCCTCTCAGTATTATTTCCAACAATTGGTATCAGAGCGGGTCCTTTTGAAGAAGCTTGATCGCTTGAAGGAAGATCT